>JAECMU010017991.1:0-18137 GCA_016106625.1 Dracogyra subfuscus
TCGGTATTTTGAGATTTGCTCGGTACGGTATTTCGGTATTGACATGATACCAATACCGATCGGTGTATACCTGAATTCCTGTCATCGTCACACAAATGTTTATTAACATCATTTACATCATAACATTTAGAGGAGCATGCTTTTTGCTGTAGAAAACGATTCAACATTGGTTTTTTAAAAGTATGCACTAAACTAAACATTGAGAAGTAGTGTAAGAATATGTAAATAGGGTCTTGGGAAATCCCAAAAATTATCCACACATTGATGCTGGTTTTACTGCCGCAAATACCTTTGTTTAGCCAATCAGATTTCACGTTATATGTAGAGTGAATTAGACCGATTTTGATAGCTCTTTATAAATGTAGTGAACTCTGTTTAATGTTATAGGTCACAGTAGTAACAACAGTGACTCGACGAGTCCGCCCCACAGTCCATGTGCAAGTCCAGTTACTGTGTCCATTGGACCTCCATCTTCAGGTAGGTTACCTTCACTAGTCCATACATGTAGTTCTCATTGTCTATGAAGACGTCCTCATAATCCATATAACAATCAACATAGTCCGGGTACAATAATAAAAAGTCATTTCCGGGTACAAGTTTAGTTAATATCTATCAAACCTACATGTATATCTTCAGGTATATTGTTTTAACTAGTCTGCCTCTTAGGCCGCTTCAAAGTTCAATGAAATTTTTTACTAGTTCACCCCACTGGTTTTTTTGTCTATGTACAATGTAAAAAAAATTGTTACAGCCATCACTATTTCATTAACAAGGAACTCAATTTATAATAAGATGACATAAGATAATTAAAGATGAAAAAAACACATTATTTTAAAAACAAATTTGAAAATCATTGATTAAGTATTTGATTGAGTAGAAAGTTTTGTGTCTTTCAGTAGATTTCCCGGGTCTCCAGACGGCTGGTACGATCGGTGACCTTGTGACCCGCGAGAACCCTCTCAGCAGCAGTGGTCACACGCTGGACCTGCTGGGTCTGAGTAAAACAACGGGTTCGCCGCTCACCAAGTCTCAGAGTCTGTTCATGGAAAACACCCTGACAGCCAGATCACTGCAGTACGTCGGACACTTTATACACACACACACACACACACACACACACACACCAAGTCTCAGTCTGTTCATGGAAAACACCCTGACAGCCAGATCACTGCAGTACGTTGGACACTTTTATACACACACACACACACCAAGTCTCAGAGTCTGTTCATGGAAAACACCCTGACAGCCAGATCTTGTTATCTAATAATACCTGTATATCATAAATGATAATAAAATGTTAAATTTCTTATCCTCAGTGTCAATGTCTTGAAATGATGAGCTTTTACTATTTGTTTCAATAATCCATAATAGCATACATGCAGCATAATCCTAAAATAGAGACTGATATTTTAATATTTTTTGTTGTTTCAGAAATGGCCATGTTGAAAGCACGTGTGATTCTTCTGTAGCTGAGACGGATGTGTCTGATAAGCGAGCTCCAGGAATTGAGCGTAAGAATTCCACCACGTCACTCTTCACAAACCCACTGCCCTACGCGTTTGACTACGAACAGAAGAAACTACTTGCACTTAAAGGTGAGATACTGGAAAAATTTATTTGTATTGATATTGGACAGGATTTAGCTCGAACCTTGTAGCTCGACCCATTAAGTGGTTTTTTCTCCAAACCTTTGCCCCACAACTAGTATTTCAAAGGTCGTGGTATGTGTTGTCCTGTTTGAAAAAGTACATATAAAATGTTTTTGCTACTAATGAAAACATGTAGTGGGTTTCCTCTGAAAAACATGTGAGAATGACCATATGTTTAATGTTCACTAGCTAATGATTGATTAAACAGTGATCTAGTGGTGTAGTTAAACAAAACAAGTTAAACGTTTACCTTTGTGTGAGTTCTAAAGACGGGATCACATGGTATTTGACCCTACAAAACCTCACTATTTATATTCCTGTTCAGCTAACACTTGCTTCAATAAATCATTTTACAAAAGGTTTAGACAGTACAGTAATTATAGCCAACAATGAACTACATGTTGTTTTGGATGTTTTGCTACTTAGCTATAATTCAATTACATATTAAAATATCAATAATAAGTGGGGTGTAAAAACTATACATCTGGTTGATTGAACTACTATTTGGGACAAATTCAGTGGAATTAAATGGGAATATTTTGTGAGCTGTTTAATATACAGACAGTTTGAACTAAATTCAGTAATTCAAACAGGTGACTGCTTAATACAGGTTGGTTCGGACTATAAATCATATCAGTAGTTTGATAGAATAATAGCAAGGCCTGTTCTTAAGTGGTTGCTGCTAAATCAGGGTAGAAGTTTAAACATTGATATATCTGCCAAATCTAGACGCATTCTTTGAATAAGAGTGTGTTTGTAGTATTATTTACTTTTATTACTTAATTTAACAAGATTTTGAAAGGGAACACAAAATTCCCAATTATTTTGTAAAAAGACGCAAAAATTCCCAAGTTGAAAGCCATGGGAGTCAAGTCAAATTTCAGAAATAAAAGCCTGTAAATATAGTTTGGATTGTATATCAGTAAGTTGTTATAATATCAAGGTTTGTTTCTTTAAGATGGGTGACTGCTTAATACAGGTTGTTTTGGACCATACATCAGTAGTTTGATAAAATAGCATGGTTTGTTCTTAAGATAGGTGGCTGCTTTGGAAAGGTGGCTATTATACAGGTTAGATAGGTGTACATAATGGACACAGACAAGTGAAATATTGTTGTTGTTACAGCGATGCAGAAGAAGCCTGAGGGGGAGTCACGCACGCCGACAGACATGTGGTCGGGCCTGGGTTTCTCCAAGTCGATGCCCGAGTCGGCCATTAGAGAACGCATGAGTCAACTCGGCACCGGTTCACACTACATGGGACCGCCCATGTCAACTACATTTGAGGTACACTTTGTTCTCTGTAGGAAATTGTTATGATTTTGGCACTAAATTAGTGGGGGTGTGGGAGCATGGCATCAATATTATTTTCTTATTGTAAAATGCAAGGGATCTGTAGGTTAAAATTGAAAGAAGTTGATGTTGGAAGAGATGTTTGTTGTGGTTGTCACTGTCAGTTATTTACGTTTATTTCTGATTTTAGTATATTTTTAGTCTTTTAAATGTGAAAAATGAAAGCTGGAATGTATTTGCATTTCTTACATCCCTGTTGGAGACAAAACCATGTGTGATTTCTTGTATTATACAGCAATATCACCTGTAGGAGACACTGCTGTGAAGATCTAGACTACAGCTAAACCATCCAATGAAATTAACATTACTGAAACTAATTGTTCTACAGCATATATGTTAACTGTGCATGCATAAATGCACTATAAATAACTTGTAGTTTAAATTAGGATAGAGTTAGATCAGTCTGTCCAAGAAACATCTGTTGTCAAGAAGTCTTTGTTTTAGTAATATTATGTAGTGTTGACTGTTATTCTGTGTTCTGAGTTGCCACTTGTTGATTTTCACAGAATGTCGAGCCGGACCTGTCTTTGGACATTGACCGTGATCCCTGGAAGAACCCCAGCTCCACAAACGCTCCCATTAATAAGGCTCCCGGGGAGTACCCCAGTCCCAGGAAAAAGTGTAAGTCTCAATTTATAGGTGTAACTTAATCAAGAAAATAGTTTACAAAGGGGATTGCTGCTGCTTTATTTCATATACAGTATGGACCCTTGTAAAGAAGAATGCTTTATTTCATATACAATATGGACCCTTGTAAAGAAGAATGCTTTATTTCATATACAATATATGGACCCTTGTAAAGAAGAATGCTTTATTTCATATACAATATATGGACCCTTGTAAAGAAGAATGCTTTATTTCATATACAATATATGGACCCTTGTAAAGAAGAATTCTACATCATATGGGAAAATATTTTAACAAAGTAGAATATTGTGGCTATCTTATTCCATAATGTTTTACAGTATGGTGATCAATGCTAAATAACTTGAGCAAAGATTAAAAGCAGGAGATTTTGTCAGACTAGGAATAAAAATATTTTTTTGTCTGTAATTCCAAATGCCACAGAAGAGTCCTCCAAAGAAAAAGACAGAAGGGTTACATAATTCTTGAAAACAAAATTAACTTGATTTTTGTTGGGTTTTTTTTTATTTATATATATATCAAATTGAGGTCCACACTGTTCTTGGCACACACATCTATGTTGATACCGGTTAATCATCATTGGTTAGTGAGAGAGAGAAAGAAGCCAGGGTAGAAAAACTTTTGAGTTGTAACCAAAGATTACTGAATTGTAACTAGTGCTGGAAATAATTAAAACACATTTTAAGTGTTTTGTTTGTTTGGGGTTTTTTTGGGGGGTGTGGGGGTAAGGTGTCAGATAAGTTTAATTTGATTGTGCCACTGAATTCTAATACCGGAAATATTTTGAAGCATGTTTTGTTGTGTTTTTCAGATGAGTTTGGTTTGAGCATCAGCAACCACGTGGACAGCGCAACGTTGGCGCACCTGCGTCAGAAAGATCTGTGGTCTCCCAAGACAGACCTGGCTGAGCTGTTCAGTAAGCTGGGACTCGGCAAGTACACGGACGTGTTCCAGCAGCAAGAGGTATCCCTCTTCTAACTCCACGTTCTAGTACACAGCCAGGCATTTCTTTTCAACTTCACCTGGCCTCAAACTAGTGCATATAATATTCAACTAAGGATAGTAGTCTGGTTCGAATATCCCAACAGCCAATGGGATGGCCTAAAATTCTTCTACTGCATCCTTAAGTTTTCTCTAAATTCGTTCTTACACATGGGTTTAATTACAGTTCTCTTTGTAGTAAGACCACAATAATATGATATTGTAGGCCCATAAAAAGCGGGATGTGGGGCACCTGAATACGAACAATTATTTGTTTGTTTTTTTGTTGTTGTTTTTTTTAATTAAAATATGGTTTGTGCCCCTTCACTAGTAGTTGTGCTCCTCACCACTAGAATTGGTGTCTCCCCCACCTTCAGATATTGTTCCTATGGGCCTGTATTGGCTGGTGACCGATATATTTGATAGATGATGATCTTGGTGTTGTATTATTTTCAGATTGATTTGAGTACGTTCCTCACACTAACAGACCGCGACCTGAGAGAACTGGGTATATCAACGTTTGGTGCAAGAAGGAAGATGTTGCTGGCAATAGCTGGTAAGTACTGCCTTGTTACTACCAAGTGATAGATGTGTGTTATAAGCGTTGTTTAAAACAAATTCAACTATTACTGTTACAGATCTGTGCAAGCGAAGAACGCTGCAGACCATGACCCCTGGTGGCGGCAGTCACCCGTTCCAAGAGAATGGTGCGTCGGCCGACGACCAGAGACGAGATAATATAGCCAGTCTAAGTGGACGCTGGTGAACACACAACAGATCAGACCACCAGAACAGTCTCCATGGCCATTCAGATTGGCTGCTGATCAATGCTGACTGGTTTTGTCCAGAAGTGACCGGCCGTAACCAGTTCCAGAGGATTTTAAAAATATTTTGTGTGGGCAATGAACCGTTAATGATGTGCAGTAGGCTTTGATTGGAGGATTTTAGAAAGGTTTTCAGTTGTAACCAGTGCTCACTGAACTACAAATAAGAGGTAATTTGGTTACTAACTTGTAACCAGTGGTAACAGTTGTAACCATTGTTTACCCACTTGTAACCAGTTGTAACTGGTTACAGTCAGATAGCGAAAGCTAGGTTTGATATGGATATTGTTTGAATATATTGAGGATATTTTTTAATTTGACAAGAATCTTGAAGCTATGATTATGTGGACCTTATGTGACTGTCTAGTCTTTGTTTGTTTATTAACCTATATAATCTCGGTGATGTCACATTCAGTTTATTCTTAGACCCATTACAAATGCCTCATTTATTTACGAACAGTACACAAACTACAGGTAGGCTAATCATTTTTTTATAATCTTTTATATAATTGATGAACTAGTTTTGGGGGATCTTTTAAAGTCTGAAAGAAAAAGAAATCTTTCTTAGGCCTCCTCCCAAAAAACATTGTCAATCTCTGGTCAGACTAAAGTTCCACAGTTAATGCCGTGATGCAGCTTGTTTTTCTTTTTTAAAGCATAGATTGCACAGAAAAGAAGCATTAATTCAGTTTCTGTACATCCTCTTCATCTGCCGTAGTCCATCCTCGAGGACCCCTCTTTTGCCTTGGTACACTAAATACTTTCCTAAACAGTAGCATGGGGGAGAGGGGTCTGTACAACCCACAGGTTACTACTACAAAAATCAATGTCCTAGCACAGGAAATAAAAAAAAATTAAATCTTGTGTGAGGGTCAAAATCAATGCGAACACTGACCGAGACCAGAAACGTATTTTGTTTGGCCTTACTTTTATAATGATATCAATGTCATTTTGGCTATTCTATTTGTTAATTATAAAACGAATGAATGAATGTTTTAACAACACACCAGAAAAAAAATACACATCGGCTATTGGGTGTCACAAAAGATGTTTTATGAATGTTTGTTAACCATACTATTTAAATGTGAATGTTTATTAACCATACTATATAAACGTGAATGTTTGTTAACCATACTATTTAAATGTGAATTGATTAGTTTATTCACAGTAAATGATTCTTACTCTGTGGAAATGAAAAACATAGAGGTAGAGGAAGAGACGGTTTAACATTCATTCAGTTTGCAGATAATTAGTTTTTTACAATTCTTCCAGAATAAAATGAAATGTTGTAAGTTAGAAAATCAGGTGCTAAACTCCTGATAGCAACAAAGGATTTTATATACACTCCCACACAGGACAGCTCAGCACATACCATTGCATAAAATATACAAGAGGCATTTTTATTAGAAAAAATTCAAAGACAGATAATTATAAAGAATTTTGAAAGACAGGAATTGCCAGATCAGGAAGAAATGCGATGGAATTCACAGGAGAAAAAGGAAAGGGGCAGTAGGTGGTACGGAAGATTATGAGAAATGTATAATAATATAAAATGATTTTGTTTTAATGTTTGTTTGTGATAAATGAGGCATTTTGTCCAGTTAATATTCCTATTTTTATTTGCCAACAAAACCATGATATTTGTGTTCAGACTCATAACTCCGTCCATGCAGAGATATGTTGAAGCTTATTTACTAATTAACATGTCTGCACCTTTCATCACTTATTGATGAAAACAAATCTCTTTTTTTATTTTTATTTATCTAGCTTTATTTCTAGTATTAGAAATAGATTTATTACAAAGTATTCCGTCCTTGAATAAATGTAGTGTGTTTAGCATATTAGTTCCTTTCATCACATAGTTATCAATGTGGAACAACACTTTTAATAATTATTTATACAAGTTTTGATTTAGTATTATGAATTTTGGCATATATTCTGCCCTTTATTACAGCATAATGTTTACACTTATTTGTTTTGGGGTTTTTTGTATTACCACTGAATGAAATAGCTTGAAAGTGCTATGTTAATGTATTATAAGAAAACAATTTTCTGTCACAATATTGATAATATTTTGGTACATAACCTGACCATTTGGAATTGTCCTTGTTTTATAACAGGTGAACTAGATTAAAAGAAAATTCACTTGTACATGCAAATGGTCTTCAAAATATTGACCATTCTGAATGTATATGAAAAAATTAATAGGTGAATGAGGTTGAAGGACAAATTACAAGCAAATGATCCTGAAAGAAATGAAAGTAAAGATGAAACAAACATTTCCTAATCAATATTAGCTGCTATTAAAGTTGTGGGTTGTGTTTTTGAAACTTCTAAAACTAATTTTTGAAAACATAATATATATAGCACATTGAAATGACAAGCTGGGCTTTGGATTTTACTTTGTGCTCCACCACAGAAAATTTATGATTTTTTGAAAAATTACAAACTGATATTTTCACAAATATTGACTTCAGAATAATTGTTCATGTATTAATTATTTTTACTATTGCTTGATTTAGATTTAGAAACATTTTGAGAATATATTTGCTACGTAAGTAACATGTCATAAAATTATCTAAAAATAAATTTTCTTAAATTTAAATAATAGAATATTAGTAAATATGATACCATACCTTTTAACGTCAGTGTATATGTAGTTTTAAATATTTTCTACTGATGCATGTCATTCTAACATTTATTAATGTATGCATGTCATTATTACAAACAAACTGCTGACTTTCTCTATGCAAATTATTTGTTTACACTTTTTTCATTGCATACTTACTGAAATACATTACCAATGCTACTTATTTATTTTTATTTAATTTTTGACACATTTTGATTATTGTAAAATACAGATATTAGTTTGATAGCCATGTTTTATGATTACTTTGTCTCAATAGTATTTGAATGTTCATGTTGCACTTTTATTATGCTGTTAAGCTGACACCTAAAAGAGTATCACAAAGTGACCTTTTCAAACAGGTGGCTGCTTAATAATACAAGACGGTTTGCTCCCAAAATTCAGCAATTTATTATCAACATATATTTTTTAATTGCAATTGCAAGGAGATAGATGTCTGTTCTTTTTAGTCCCCTAATGGTCCAACAATGAGGGACTATAGCTTTCATCTCTGTCTGTCTCTCCCACGTATAGTTTTCCTTTTCTTTTTTTCACAATACTTTAAAATATTGAGCAGACATTTTGTGTATAGCTTTTATAGATCAGATTTGACTTTCATGGTGATTTACCTATTTTTGACATTGAATTTAGCTGATAGGAAAATTAGTTTTTCATACTTTTTTTTTACATTGCATGACTATATTGAGATAAAATTTTGCATACAGCTTTATCACCTACAGATCAAGTTTAACTCTCATGGCAATTTATCCTCTTTTTTTTCTCTCAGAGTTATGGCCCTTGAATGTTGGAGATAGTAAAGTTTTGGTTTGGCCTGATAGAGGACATGTATTGCTTTAGCAGTATTCTCAGAATGCTTGGTCAATTTATGCTACTGACATTTTGGGGGTTTTAGGCACAAGAATATGTGTACTGTATTGTAATATTGTTAAAATCAATTGACAACTGTTCGAAAGATGATTTATGAATTTTATTTTTAAAATTGCTTAATTTTGTGTGGGTAGTATACGTTATATGATTTTGTAAAATAGTAAGAGCCTCTAGGTCTTACAGCAGGTGGCTGTTTAATACAGGTCAATTCTTTGCTGTGTTTTGTGATTGGGAGCAATAGTAAGGTCACCTGTCTGAATGAGTTGGTTTTCACTGGAAGGTTATGCTTAGCTGTGTTACTGAACCTTAGTCTTAGAAAACGTTTACCATGACTCAGTCTTAGTAAATTAATACTGTGACTCAGTCTGTGTAAACATTTTCCTATTTTCATTATGGTTGGATTATATGAACTGTTGTGTTTAAGGGTATCTGACAGATACTGTTGTTATTATTACTGTCTTGTTTTTGATTTATTGCTGATTAACTGAGAGTAATAGAAGGTCCACAGGTAGAATTTGTATGTAGTACAATGTTCATCACCGGCACCTCCCTGTCTCAGCCAGTTAGGCAGGCTATGCAAGGTACACAGTTCATCATTCTTTTAGGTCAGCGCTCCTGGGCATGTATTTCAGCTGTTTGGGCTGTCTGTCTAGAACAGGTCTTAATGATAGGGAAGTCAGTGTATTCACCTAACACATTCTTTATGGGAGCTGGTTTCAAGATGCAAAATCAGCATCTGCCATAAATAAAACTTATTTTTAATGTTAAGACTGAGAGTTGCATTTATTGTTTACACTGATGCCAGATCACTGATTTGTTGTGGTTTGTAGGATCAACTATACCTACCTGATTTGTTCTCACTACCCAACCAGACCCAAGGCTTATAAAAATTTTATGTCCAGGACTAAAGGGTTTTTTGTTTAACGACACCACTAGAGGACATTAATTTATTATTCTTCAGCTGTTAGATGTCAAACATTTGGTAATTTCAGCAACATTTTTCCAATAGTAGAAAGGGATCTTTAATATGCACCGTCCCACAGGCAGGACAGCACATGCCACATCATTTGATATACCAGTTATGGTGCTCTGGCTGGAATGAGAAATAGCCCATTGGGCCTATCAACGAGGATCGATACCTAGGTCCTAGACTAAGACACCGTACAAATTGGATGTATTTGACGTCTCAAAACATTCAAGTCGAGACTTGGGGCCCAGTGTTTCTTGAGGGGTGATCAAGTCTGTTACTGTGTTAGTGTTTATATTCTAAATAAGAGTTTAAAATCATTCGGTTTCCACTGTTATGATACAATTGAAAAAAAATTTCTTAGTTTTCATGTTTTCAACCTTGTAAAAGAAAAAAAAACATAACCTTTTTGGCTCAGTACTGTTTATAATTGATGGTTACGATATCTTGTTTAAGTAATGGTAAAGATACTGTGTTTAATTGATGGTAACGATACTGTGTTAAATTGATGGTAACAATACTGTGTTTAATTGATGGTAAAGTTTTCCTGACACGCTGGGCCATGGTGCTGGTGATGTGATGTTTGGCTGGCTGGCAAGAGATTTGCTCTGACATTGTTAAATTCTCTTCACACTGGCTGTTCAGAGGGGCTTCTTGTTTACTGGCAGACATGCTAATAGTTTTGATGTAATGTCGGTTTAATGTCGTTCTTTCCACTACTAAATATTCACTGTGTTTTTTATCTAAAAATTGTTTAGTGATTTTGATCAGTCAGACTCCTGTAATTGTTGTGTGGTTGTTGTGATACTTTATAGTGCTTCTAGTTTAGATCATTTGTTTATTGGTTTGGAAACCGTTATTTGAACATAATACTTTTACCAGTAGTACATATGAAGTGTTGATTTTTATTTGTTTATTTTATACTTTTACAGCAAATTAGATTAATTTGTTTTCCAATTCGTGGGGTATGTTTTAACACCCAACTCAACTCGATCAGTTTAGTCTTCATGCATGTTCCCTGGACTATGTGTCCAAATTCAAGTCAATGTACTGTAACTAAATTTTAAAGAAAAACTTTGTCCTATTATATATAATGAGCCTATTTGCCCTAAAACTCTGGTAAATGTTTTAAATTTATTTTTTAATGTTGTGAAATGTTATTATTCTTATCTGGGTTTTTTGTGGGGTTTTTGTAATAATATAAGTAATTATTTTGTATTTGTTGAGAATTGTTTTTATTTTATCTTAGGACGGGATCATTTTGTTGTGATGCTAACCTTTGATGTTTGACAACATTATAGATATCATAGTGGCTCCATCTGTTGATTAACACGTTTATTATCTCATGGTGATTCGTGTCTCGATGTTGTGCTGTTCTCACCTGACAACAATATTGTTTCTTCTCTCACCTGTAACATGACCGTGACACATGACTGATCATAAAGTATTTCATGGATGTTTGAATATTCTAGGCTGAAAAACTCCAATCAATATTTCCTAAACATGATGTTTTATGACTTATTCTCTTTTCCTGTTTTTCCTGAATTCACATGTCACTCTAATCAAATAAATGTTACGTCAAGCCGTTTAATTTGTCAAATATTTTGCTTCAACAATGAGAAAATGATCTCTAGAAATAGCATAAAATAAAGAAATACCATTTATTAACAGACATGATATCAACAAATGCAAATAAAACATTAACTTTGTGAATATATTTCATTTTAAAAGCACGTATGGAAATGAAGACGAAGTTTGGAATTATTTACAAACCTTTAAGCCATTTTGATCAAGTTGCCATAGAGTGAAACAAGAATATGATATTGAAATAAAAACAATAAACCTGACTTCACCTCCATAACCATTACTTCTCTGAGGTACTTGCATTTCAAAGAAATCAAGAATGCATTTCATGGATATTAGAAACACCAGAATGACCAGAAACATTGGATTTATGAAAATATATACTCTCAACAATAAAATCAAAATAATTTCTCATTTCAGTTATTAATAATGGATATGTTAGTGCAAGATATGCCGTAGTGTTTAAAAGTAGGGTCTGTCAAATTTCCTGTTTTATTTTGCTCAGTAATTGAGTTTTGATTTCATCACTAAATTCACTAAACTGATAATTTATGGGATCCATGTGATAACAATATATTGAAGACCGGCAAGATGTACATCATATCATGTTTACTTAAAAGTTTACCATTCTGTTGGCTCCAAGGTCCTTTCTCTGATTTGTTATTCTCACTAATATTGATGTTTTCTCTTGGTTATGGAATGTTTATTGTTGTTTGTTGTGAACTCTGGTCAGCCAGTAGACATGAAGCCTAAAGCAGCCAAAGTAATATAAAATAGTTTTATATATAATATTATATTGTTGTGTTTGGGTTAAACATTAGTGGTATTGTGGGATCGATGTCATAAATCAAATTAAATATTGAAAAAGTATTATGTTATGTTGCATGCAATTCTTATTTGTTTATTTGTTTGTTTGTGTTTTTTGTTGTATAGAATGTCACATTTATGTCTCATTACATGACATTTATTATGTTGATTATGGTCGTATTGTGAGTAAGTGTTGAGATATATCTCATCTATGTACAGATCTGATGATTTTGATACAGATATATATTGCTTTCCGTCCATAAAAACATTGCTATATTTTTAGCTTTATAAAAAGTTCACATTTTTCAAGAAATATACAACAAAACAATATTAAAAAAGAAAACCATTGATAAATAGTAACCTGTTTGATATTGTTTTTCTTTTAAAATAATATTTATTTACAGCCATCCAGTCATATAATCTAATATAAAGTAAATACAACACTTAGGCTACAGTTACTAATTTTAAACAAGTTTTCTGTACACATGTAGGACAGCACGTAACACAACCTTTGGTGTGCCAGGAATAAATTATTGATTTTCATTCCTTTGAGTACCATCTTTGGATTTTACTACAACAACCTCAAATCATGTTTGCTTAAAAATACTTTGTGAGCATAGCCTGATTGAAATTGGTGGGGAGGGGGGGGGGGAGGGGTCCATACCAATTGAAGTAAAAATGTATTGATAAATAAAGTAATTTTTAATTATGTGAGATCTATTGAAATTCATTAATGTGCAGAAATATTGTATTGGAATTTAACAGTCTGGAGAATTTTGTTAAAGAAAAATATATACATGTGTATATATATATATTTATATATTGGGATTTTGAAATATGAAGAATTTATATACAAAACCAGTTATTCTACTGTCTCATGAATTGTGAAAACATTTACATTTTAGTTTTAGTATCTTTTGCTAGCATAGCTTGTGTTGCTAGCTAATATTTGCAATATGCTAATTTTTATAACATTTTGTCTTTTGAATATGTATATTTGTAATTTCTTCTCATATAGTAATATAACATTTGAATAATAAGAAATGGGTAGACATAAATAATAATTACTATTAAAAAAGTTTAAATGTTCAATATATTTAAATAAGAATTAAAGGAATATCTGCTTGCACTTGTTACTTTGCAAATTTTATTGTTTGTTTTGTCAGATTGTTTTTTTATGATTTTTGTTAAAATATTTACCATTTGCAGGACTTTATTTGGGATCTGCATACCATACATAATAATTATATACATAATATATAACTGATCTAATTTACAACAATAATGAACTGAAAATGTTCAGTTAAGGGGCTGACATCCCAACCCCTGAAAACAAAGAGGAGGGGCGAACAAAAGGGGGGAAAGGTCCCAAGAGCATACAAACTGTAATTCCCTGTTAGATTTTTAAATTGTAGCTCTTATATGCAGTTTGATATTTTTTAAATACGTTGTTCTGCCATGGTTTATAATTATGATACTGTAAGAGATGGCAGGATTCAGCTTTATGCTGACTAAGTATTGTTTAAATCTGGTGCAAGAGAGCACCTGTTAAACTTGTTACAACGAGGGTAACGTTTAGTATTGGGTAAAGAATAAAGCTTGTAAAAGTCCTGTTAAAATGTGTGATTCTTGTAAATAGCATCAGTTGAGCATTATTAATTAATTCCTTGTGGCAAGAAATTGACCTATATGGGCTGTCCATTCTGCCTCATGGTTTCAAACACAATGTAGTCCGATACATTTAACAATTATTGGTATAATCTATGAATGTAGTTTTTAACCTACGGTTCTCGTAGTTTCATTTGGTACAGCGCACATGATTGTAATATTTCATTTAGTATTGAAACATGGTGATAACATAAAATAAACCCAAGTTAACTTGATTTTCATACTCTAATACAATTGAGGCTCAAACACGCTGTCCCTGGAACACACCTCAGCTATCTGGGCTGTCTGTCCAGGACAGTGGGCTGATTGTTCAAAGTTAATGAGAAAGAAACTGATGTATTGACATTATGCCTTCCCACTGAACTATTAAAACTCTTTCTGGGTTGGAGTTAGTACCAGTAGATTAACCAAGTACCTACAGAACCTGAGGACAATGTCTTAAGAACAACATTAGCAATGCTGATTGCAAGGTAACAAACACATCTGATATAAAATGATGAAGATGTCAGTTTGACCAGTGCCCTGTGCTGTGGAGTGACACTATTTACACAGTATTCAAAATTAGTTTTTAATTTATACCAAGTGAATAATAAATCTTTAATGACCAGGGCCCAGTTCCACAAAACAATTTTAGTCCTAAGTTCACCGTAACTGCATAGATAACATCTGCATTTAAGGTGATCTTAGCGCTAAGATCGGTTTGTGGAACGAGGCCCTGCTATATAGTAAAATGTATAAGGCTAAGACAATTTTAGAATATGTCTTTTATATGTCCACGATGATTTAATATTGAACAATTAAAGTAATTGTGTGTATATCAGGTAAACATAATCAATCTCGAATGAATATTAATCTTGTATGACAACAAGTATTGAAGGAATTGGGAAAAAAAAAGTGTTAAAAGAATCACATATTTCTGCAAGGATTATTTTACAACCTCTGCTATGATCTGTTAATTACTGTCATTTGCTCAAATTGTAACATTGTCGTATCAAATAATTCTGAAGATAAAATATTGAATCTCCACTTTACATTTTGTTTTTGTTGTTATTTCTTGCTAGTGTTATGCTTGCTGCTTACAAGGATTATATTCTCTTTAATGGAGACCATATTTGTGCATGCATGCACACACACAGACAAACATACATTATAGACACTCATATATATAGACACACTCATGTAGACATACACTACTCATCAGGAGTATAAGTTGATTTTGTTTAATGAAACCACTGGAGCATATTGATCAACAGCTTTTGGGTGTCTATTGCTAAACAAAAATTAATAACAATATGAGATCATGCAGGACAGGACAGAATATACCACAGATCGATAACCAGTCATGGCTGGTATGGGGAAAAATACTCTAGTGCCACCCAACACACACACAAAATAACATTTGGAAGAAAAGAAAGAAAGAAATGCTTTATTTAACAACACACTCAACACATTTTATTTACGGTTATATGGCGTCAGACATATGGTTTCGAACAACACTGATTTTGAAAGGAAACCTAAAGTCGCCACTTTATGGGTTACTCTTTCCGATTAGCAGCAAGGGATGTTTTATTTGCGCTTCCCACAGGCAGGATAGCACAAACAATGGCCTTTGTTGAACCATTTACGGATCACTGGTTGGTGCATGTGGTTTACATCTTACCCATTGATTTTTGCGGAGCACTAACTTTGGGTTTGAAGTCTATATCTGGATTTTTTTTTTAAACATGCCGCGACTGGGATCCGAAACCAGTACCTACCAGCCTGTAGATCGATGGCCAAACCACAACGCCACCGAGGCCGGTAACTAGGATATGCACACCTGCCTGCACGCATCATGAAACATGATATTATTTAGCAACCAGTCTTTGGTACGACCATAATTGTATTATCGGACTGTGTGGAATAATGAATATTGGACAAACAAAATTAAACGTTAGTTTCGTCCATTTAACTACTTCAGACAGAAACTTTGATTTTAGTAAATTATTATCTGACCCAATTGTTCCTGGGTCTACATTTGCTGAAGATGAACGACAAGAGCGCTAATTTTAATCAGATTGCACCTCTCCTCCCCCCCCCCCCCCTCCCAATCACTAAATCTTGTTTCTGCCCTAATTTCAACCTGTGACCATTAGTAGTGGTCTGGATTTTGATCATAATCGTAAATCGGTGGATCCAGAATGTCCACAAATTCTGAAAAGTAAAAGCCTGCTCCCAAAGCGAGATCGTTGGTGGTTCCAGCTGCATGCTTCTAGGGACTTTTTTAAATAAATATGCCTAAAAATTAATTTTGATTGTTTTATATTGTGAATGATGAATTTAAAAACAGAAATTATTTAAAAGGGCACTTCAAATGAGCCATGGGAGGTCACGGAAAACCTATTACCTCTGGATCCGCTGGTGAAAAATTGATCAGTTGTTATAAAGTATCGTTAGTAAACTATTACACCCCTACTACTACAACATGTGAACAAACCATTGTATTATATATATCCGCATTTAATCCCAAATACCAAAAATATTCCTTTGGACAAGATAACACTTCATCTGCAATTAGGCCAAGGGTTAAGAAGTTGGAAAAAAAAGTTATATTATAATAGCGTGCAAGTTAGGATATAACAATTGCTGTTACATTACAACTTTAGTCAGTGCAAAACATGCATGTTTTAATAACAGAGGGGCAGTTATTAATTTGACTTTTAACTGAGGACGGACAATGCTTACATGCGTTCTTGGGGAGGGATTTAGTTCAGATGAGTGCTCGCCTGTGTGTGTGTGTGTGTGTGTGTGATCGAACCACATCGGTGTATCCATTCAACTGATTGGGGTTTTTTCTCTCGTTCCAACCAGTTCATCACAGCTAGTCAAACGATGTGTTATGTGCTTTCCTGTCTGTGGAAAAGTGCAAATAAAAGATCACTTGTTGCATTAGGAAAATTTAGCGGGTTTCCTCTAACTACAAGTTAAAATGTTTGACATCCAGTAGCCGATGATTAATTAATGTGTTTTAATGGTATTCTTAAACAAACAAAAAACAAAACAAACAACAACAAAAAGTCACAAAAACACATGCATTCTAACCAATTCAGTTTCATATTTGAGAAAAAGGAAGAGGAAAGTGTTCCCGACGCCTAACAACAGGCTATAACTGTTTGTGTATAATTTCTGCATGAATTAGCTAACAATTCTAGGAAAAGCGGGTGCCAGCACTTTACAGTTTTCATATTATCTAATCATTTATTATATAATAACCCGTTAATTTAATGGTGTTTTATTAGTATGATTATTTTTATCATAGTAAAGATATAGCGGATATTTCATGTGTATTTTTTTGTTGTTGTTTTTTGGTTGGTCAAATATGATTTACATCTCATCTCGTGAAGTTTGCAATTATATCTCTCGAGTCGCGCTGCAACAACGAGTGTGATATGATTGCAAACTTCACGAGATGAGATGTAAATCATATTTGACCCCAAAAAAACATGATTTAAAAAAAAAATTATATAACTTTTGGCAATTTACCCTTATTTTTAAAATGCCAGCAGCAAAATAGTGAAGATAACACTTTCTACAGTGACGATAACACATTTTAAAGTGAAGTAGTCAAAATGTCACTCTAAAATCGTCATTGAGTGACCGATAACACTCTTATTTAACTGATATTTTAAAATATTTCACAAAATGTTATATAATAAAACGAAATATGACATTTGCAACTTTGATTATAAAGCATCTTTAATTCTAATATATTTTTGTGCTGGGGTATCATTAAACATTGAGTACAAAGTTGTGTTTTTTATTGTTAGTAGGCCTAAATATATTATAATAATAATTTAACAAATTAAAAAACTATGGCGATTTCTGTGGGAAAATATTATTCGAATTAATTTAGGTTAAAAATCCCATTTTTAAGCTCGGCAGACTACTTGCCAAAGTTGTGCCCAATCATTTTGTTGTTTATGCAATAAAATAAGTTTTTAATAATAATAAAAAAATAAAATTAAAAAAAACGTTCTGATCATATTAATAGTAACATAGGCCCTAAACCTGTGCAAATTAGTTTGGTTGTTACACTTGATAGAATATACATTTTCAATGATTTACAATTTTTGACATCATTTTTGTTTGTTTGTTTGGGGGGGGGGG
>JAECMU010017992.1:0-10148 GCA_016106625.1 Dracogyra subfuscus
CAAGTAAGTGTACGCGTTTTAAACTGTCTTGCCTTCTTGAAAAGGACGTTATAGACAAGTAAGAGTACGCATTTTAAACTGTCTTGCCTTCTTGAAAAGGACGTTATAGACAAGTAAGAGTACGCGTTTTAAACTGTCTTGCCTTCTTGAAGAGGACGTTATAGACAAGTAAGTGTACGCGTTTAAAACTGTCTTGCCTTCTTGAACAGGACGTTATAGACAAGTAAGTGTACGCATTTTAAACTGTCTTGCATTCTTGAACAGGATGTTATAGACAAGTAAGTGTACGCGTTTTAAACTGTATTGCCTTCTTGAAAAGGACGTTATAGACAAGTAAGAGTACGCGTTTTAAACTGTCTTGCCTTCTTGAAGAGGACGTTATAGACAAGTAAGTGTACGCATTTTAAACTGTCTTGCATTCTTGAACAGGATGTTATAGACAAGTAAGTGTACGCGTTTTAAACTGTCTTCTACAGGAAGTCGTCTTTGCCGAAATCAGTGTACGCTGATCAATACATTGAAATATCGTCATCTGCTTGGGTAATTTCTTAACAGTCTAAACAGATGACCAGTAAATCGTTGTCCAACCGCAAAATGTTTCAGTAGATGACAACAAAAACTTAGATTTATTGCCAGACGCGGAGATCTTTGAACAAGCGTTTGAACATACGTCATAGCACACGGACTAATTTGAGTTAATAACCTTCGCGCCATTGAAGAGTTGCGAAAATTCCAGTCCATTTAACCGTTGCTAAAGAAAAGCATTGGTGCGTCGAAGACTCTCCATCAGTACTTTTATTGTGGGCGAAGGAGTTATTGTGTGGAATTCTTCCAACACTTCCACAGATCTTTCGATTTGAGATAATCGAGAGCAAGTGGCGAAGTCTGCACTCTCTTCTCTACGGTTGGAGTAGATGAGAGTTTTGTAAATGACAGAACATTTCGTCCCAGACGTTCAACACAAAATACAGCTGATGTCGCGCCTTCAGGGTCGTTCAAGACTACTTTGAACCGAGGAGTGGTACACATATAGCGAATGATTAATATTAATTATGGTAGACTGCGGGTCACACAACGAATGGAAAGGAAAGGAATGTTTGTTTCAGCATACTAGCATATTAATCTGAGGCTAATTGGCATCTAGCATATGGTCATTTCAACATTTAATCACAGCAAACTGGGAAAATCGTTGCCGCCACATTCGCTTCCCCTGCCGATAAAATAAAAATGAATCGAACATATGCACTTCCATACAGACCTGACAGTACATACCATGGCATTTCGTGTATCGGTCGTAAGCTATTAGTTGTGATGGAGAGGGGGAGGGGGTCCAGCTGACTGAAAACGATCGATCACTGTGCTACATAACACAGATCTAGGAGAAATCGAAAGCATGCTCTCCCAGTCGATTTGTAAGTCGTAGACCATGCATTTTTGGCCATTTCTAAAATTGAGAAAGTAAAGTTTGTTTTGTTTAACGACAACACCAGAGCACATTAATTTATTAATCATCGACTATTGGATGTTATACATGTGGTAATTTTTACATATAGTCTTAGAAAGGAAACCCGCTACATATGTTTCCATTAGAAGCAAGGGATATTTTATATGCACCATCCCACAGAGCAAGATATTTGATTTTATAGCTGAAGTGCACTGGCTGGAACGAGAAATAGTTCAATGGGCTCACCGACGAAAACTAAGAAGGGGTTAATGGAGGTTTCCTACAGAGGTTTGGGATTTTTTTGGGGGTGGGGAGATTTTGTTTTTGTTTTGTTTTGTTTTTATCAAGTTGTGTGAGGTATTGTTGGTGTTTTTGTTGTTTCTGTTTTGTTTTTATGCGTTGATCTTGACTTCAGTTGGTTACCCTCCTTACCTCCTAAAAGTACTTTTATCAACAGATTTATGTCTTAAGAACAACATGCGCTGATTAACATCACCCCACCCACCCTGACTGTGAACGATCTTTTATTAGAAATGAAAGAGACGTATATTCAACTGCAACAACAAGATTCAAAGGCAAGAGGTTTCAGAGCCAATTAGATGTTGTTATTCATGGAAACAGCATTCAGCATAGCTATACATACACTTAGACATGACTTTGTATCTTTTGTCCTTCAGTAATGATTCAAAACGACTCGCGGCCAAAACATATGACGTAATAGACTTCATCATTTGTTGTGCCTTTTGTGTGAAGTTTTTAACCTTCCATCTTTCTTTCAATTTCTTTGGAGGATTTTTTATGTTGTTTTCCATTCTTTCTCTCTTTATATATTGTCTCGTATTACAAATAAATCTTCCTGTGACAGACAGGCTTTCAGGACAATATCTCCTGAATTCAGAGACTGGGTCCAAAGGGTAACTGCAATTCTGCAAACAGCCATGGCGCGTGTCTGTGAGTCCAGATCCGAGATCAAAGTTAAGTCTCTGCACCATCAGTTGCCTCCGGCTATGAGCATTTATTAAATTGAACCAGTTGATGGTCTGTGGCCAGACGCAGGCAGTGCAGTGACTTCGCTGTTGATCTCTCCATAGGAAATTGATTCTGAAGAACAAATATTGGACGACTACTCCGTGCCTATAAACAGCGAAATGGAAGGGAAACGGGCGAGTGTTTTAACACATCACCGCATGCGGCTGTTTAATCAGTAATGAGTTTAGGTCAATAGGTGCAGTGTTTGTGGTGTTACGACATATGTTGTAAGGGAATAGTGTACATCTTATCTGTTACCACATGGATTGCTCTTTTAGCGTAGTTTCTCTCACAAATAGCACTCCTAAAGGTTACGCCACTCTTAGTCTTATCGTCATAAAATAGAGAATAGTATAAGTAAACCTAATAAACCTGTCGATCATTATCTAAAACCAACAAATGTAATGTATAAATGATGAAACCTAATAAATATCAAAATCATTAACACGTGCCTAACTTTAAAGCCTAGTCAAAATCTAACGATCTTTTTACCTCCGACCCCGCTTACAAACAATATACAGTTTTATTTTATTTAACGACACCACTAGAGCACATAGGATGTCAAACATGTGGCAATTTTGGCATATAGTCATAATGAGAAAACCCGTTTTTCCATTAGTAACAAGAGTTATTTTATATACGCAGGATAGCACATACCACGACCTTAGCTATACCAGACGTGGTACACTGGCTGAACGAAAAATTGCCCATTGGGTCCACCGACGGGAATCGATCCCAAACTGACCTCGCATCAAGCGATCGCTTTACAACTGGGATACGTCTCGCCCCCTACAAACAATATAAATAATACCACGGTTTTTGATACACTATAAAATTCAACTGAAATATCAGTGACGAGACAGTCTGCACTGCAAATATCTAGGATTCTTGTTATGTGGTGTTGTTGAACATTCATCCATCCATTCATTTCTTCATTCATTCATTCATTCATTCATTAGTACATTCAACGTGTTCGTGACCATGTCCTGTTTGTACCGATCATTTTTCATTTAATTTCGTAATATATAGTTTTTCGTACGTACGAAATTATTCGAATGTAAATCTGGTTTGGGTTACTACAAGCATTATGACGATAGCAAACATCTTATATAAGCTAATACTAAAATTTAGAACAGGAAAATACCTTTTAGTCATCAAAAAGGATATATTAGCCGTGAACATGCTATAGTGGCAACAAACTCAGGAAAATCCCTTTAAAATCTTTACAAATGAACAGTTAAAACTCTACTTAAATTAAAGGGACATTCCTCAGTTTGCTGCAAATTTATAAAGATATTATCAACTAACACACTTTTTAACGATTGTAATTTCATATCAAATATATTTTTTCTGTATAAAATATTAGCAGCTGTATATTAAATGTTTTTTATCGCTCTACTGTTTCTAGTGGGTTAATTTTATTTTATTTCCTAAAATAAAAACATTTGTAAGTACGAAATTATTTGAAAACAAAATCCAGTTTGGGATTCTTACAGATATTAAGACGAGAAGAAACACATTGAATATAGAGACACTGATATTCTAAACAAGAAAATATATTTAATATTTAAGTTCAATCGTAGAAACACTGTATTAGTTGGAAACATCGTACAATGCAGCAAACTCAGGAATGTCCCTTTAATAACTAATATTGGACTACTCGCCGTTGGCATATTAACTAACATATCAGAAGTATTATTGTGACGTATTTGGCACAGAATAATATGCATGTGTACACCTTGGTCACAAACTTGTGACAGCTATGCATTTGCTATGTCTAATTCGGTCATGTATTTGGGACAAAATGTATCAGAAAGCATGTGGTGGACTCGTCATGATGGACCTATGACACAATAAAACGTCGTAATGACACGTGACCTGACAGATAGTGACATAATATCGCATATGATAGATCTGGTATGCGCTGCTTCTCATATTCAGATATGTCAAAGTAACTGCACTGACGTGGCTTGTGGGTGATAGGCGAAGATGATACTTGTGACTGGTAGCTGGTCTTCATAGTTATTTACGCAATCAGTGCAAGTATGGTTCCAGTATGTCCTTTTATCCTTTATACAATCAGTGGATATTCAGTATACGTTATGGTCCTTTATACAATCAGTGAATATTCAATATACGTTACGATCCTTTATACAATCAGTGGATATTCAATATACGTTATGGTCCTTTATACAATCAGTGGATATTCAGTATACGTTATGGTCCTTTATACAATCAGTGAATATTCAATATACGTTATGGTCCTTTATACAATCAGTGAATATTCAATATACGTTATGATCCCTTATACAATCAGTGGATATTCAATATACGTTATGATCCCTTATACAATCAGTCGATATTCAATATACGTTACGATTCATTATACAATCAGTGAATATTCAATATACGTTATGGTCCTTTATACAATCAGTGGATATTCAATATACGTTACTGTACGATTCTTTATACAGTCAGGGGATATTCAATATACGTTACGATCCTTTATACATATAGTGGATTTTCAATATACGTTACGATCCTTTATACAGTCAGTGCGTTTTTGGTATACACGTACGTTATAATCCTTTATACAACAAGTGGATATTCAATATAAGTAACGATCGGTGGTTATTGAGTGCATTTTTAATTTATATAGTTAGTGAAATAATAAATAAGTAAGTAAGTAAGTAAATAAACAAATAAACAAATAAATAAGTACGTAAATAAATAAACAAATAAATAAATAATGACACCCCAACACAATTATATCGGCTGTTTGATGTTTAACACCCATTTAATATACTCCTTTATAAAGTATGAATAATGAACATCCTGACATAAATCTGATTATAATAGTAATGCGAAAATGCGAGTCTCTGTTATTCGCATTAACAATATAATCCATTTATGTAAATGTTTTACGTGTTACAGGTCATTTAATACATTTTATAAAATAAATGGATATTGAGCACCTGTTTTGTTCATTTATTCAGTTAGTGGATTTGGTGTTTCACAGTGTATTGGTTATTTCATGTGCATACGTGTTCAGTGCATGCGATTAGTGCTCGCTGGTGGCATACTAGCCGTTTATGTACCCTTGCAATCTGCACATAATGTGGGGATAAGATCTAAAATGTGTTTATGGTTTTGTCGTTTAAATGATCTGGCACGAGGTTGGTCCATGTGAAAAATCCATGAACGTCACTTTTACTACCGCGTCTGATGTATTAGCACTTTTAAGTTCCCTGGCTCCGTGATCACAAACACATTGGGTAGAAGATAGCTCGGGCTTATCAGCACGCTTGGCTTACACCTCCATGTTTTGCGGACACAAACATATTTTATATATACCTGAAACTATCTACGAGTGCTGTGGTCAAGTTACCTGCGCCGGTACTCGCCAGGTGAGGGGCTAATCGAAATGAACATTCCTCGTCTCTTTCTAACAGACCAACCTAGGGCGGATTTAGTAGAGGACCCAAATGGCCCCGGTATTCATTTTATAACTCAAAATTGCATTGACATTATCATATCATCTTTGGTGGGGGAGAAGGAGGCGGGGCGTTTCCCAGTGGTAAAGTGTTCGCCTGAGACGCGGTAGATCTAAGTTCGATCCCCGTCGGTGAACCCATTGAACTATTTCTCGTTCCAGCCAGTGCACAACGACTGGTTCTAGTACATCAAAGGCCTTGGTATGTGCTATCGTGTCAATGGGATGGCGCATATAAAAGATCCCTTGCTATTAATGAAAAAGTGTAGTTGGTTTCCTATCTAAGACTTATATGTCAAAATTACCAAATATTCGGCATTCAGTATCCGATGATCACTATATCAATGTGCTCTAGTGGTGTTGTTAAACTAAACAAACTTTAACTTTCTAATAGGCTAACCTAGGGCGGATGTTGGTAAGGACCCCATGGTCCCTGCATTCAATGTTACAACTCGAAATTACTTTCAAGTTTCTGT
Source organism: Dracogyra subfuscus (assembly GCA_016106625.1). Lineage (NCBI taxonomy): Eukaryota > Metazoa > Mollusca > Gastropoda > Neomphalida > Peltospiridae > Dracogyra > Dracogyra subfuscus. The sequence goes on from JAECMU010017992.1 coordinate 6,443, forward strand.
TAGTGTTCCGTCTACTAGTATATTATACCATTACTATCAACACGTGTCTGAGAGAATAATCCATTTGACGATTACGTACAAAACGAGGGCGCTCGAAGTGCAAACAGTGATGTAATGTATTTAGTATCAGATGACATAACATGTCGGACATTCGGTTTAACTAGGCCGGCCCGGTCACACAATCCAGCTGCTGGTGTTGTTTATCCAAGAACCAACAACCAAGTTAATTGGCTAAAGTGAGGAAAGAAACCTTTCGCCGCCCCTACCTATTAAAGTTTGTTTTGTTTAACGACACCACCTAAGCACATTGATTAATCAATAATCGGATACTGGATGTCAAACATTTGGTAATTCTGACACGTAGTCATCGGGGATGGTAGGTACTGGGTTCAGATCTCAGTCGAAGCATGGGATTTTCATCCAGATACCGACTCCAAAACCTGAGTGAGTGCACCGCAAGGCTCAATGGGTAGATGTAAACCACTTGCACCGACCATCACTGGTTCAACAAGGGCCATGGTTTGTGTTACCCTGCCTGTGGGAAGCGCAAATAAAAGATCCCTTGCTGTTAATCGACACGAGAGTAGCCCATGGAGTGGCGACAGCGTGTTTCCTATCAAAATCTGTGTGGTCCTTAACCATGTCTGACGCCATATTACACACTGTAAATAAAATGTGTTGAGTGCTTCGTTAAATAAAACATTTTTCCCGTAGTCATCGGAGGAAACGCGCTACATTTTTCCTAATGCAGCAAGGGATCTTTTATATGCACTTTCCCACAGACAGGACAGCATATAATGACCCTTCCTTAATTTTGTTGAGTATACATTTTACCATTGACAGGACTGCTCACTCATGTGCAATGTTTAAATGGAATAAATTCTATCTTTATCTTATCTATCTTCATCATCCTGTATGTATGGAAGTGTGCAAGGACTGGAAGGGTGGGGACGGGGGTTGGTGGTGGTTATGTCGGGGTCCTACAATAGCTGGTGTTCCAAGGCTGTCCCCTATCAACACTATATACTAACCGAAATATATACCTCTATACTATCTTCGCCAAGAACCGGTGTATGGTCGCGTCCTACTTTCTTGTTAACGTAACTATAAAACACGCTTATGGGCTTACGGTTACGTGCGAAGTGCGGGCACCTAGAGTGCAAACAGTGATGTAACGTCCTTATTGCCCATTCAAGTCCTGCTTACAGGCAACACATAACTGTTTGACGCCACTGTTTACGCTTCAGGGAATCCCCATTCAAACACACGCCTTGTTTAAACCGTCTGCAAACTTCTCGCGTATGTAACCGGCCTCGATGGCGTGAACTTTATTAGTTTATTTTGTTTAGTGACACCACTACATCACAATTAATAAACTGTCGGTTCTTGGATGTCAAATAGTTGGTAATCCGTGACACGATGTTCTGGTGAAAACCCGCTATATTTTTCCATTGGCAGCAAGGGGTCTTTTATATATATATATATATATATATATATATATATATATATATACTTTCACTCAGACAGGACAGAACATACCGTGGCCTTTGATATACCAGTTGTGGGGCATTTGTTGGTATGAGAATAAACCCAATCAGACAAGGGGTTCCACGGAGGAGATTAGATCCTTCGACGCAGGCTAGATCCTTCCCTTTTGTAGTTTATGAAAATACACTTAAGACTGGGTTTACCTTCTTGTACTAGCTTAACTTAACTTAGTTTAACTTCTTATCTCCTTGGAGCACTGCCTCATTGTATACATACTGTATTCCTTCCACGAAAACTCGAATCCACCATATTTGTCATACTTATTATTATTTATTTTTATTTTTTTAACGACGCACTCAACACATTATAAATACGGTTATATCGGCGTCGGACATGGTTATGTCGAGAAAAAAACCCAGTGGTTAGCTGACGGGGATCGATCCTAGACCGACCGCGCATCAGGCGGGCACTGTACCACTGGGCCATGCTGCCCGCATATTTGTCATACAGTCAATTCTTAGTGATTTTATAATTAATTCATAAATGTGAAATCGCACTTAACGACCGGCCGAGTTAAACGACGCGTATGATGAAGAGAACCTCGCCTGAGTCTGTTAATGAAGACATCGCCAGGATGTATCGGGGACAGGTGGCGCTGATTACTTCCGGTGTCAGTGTTCAACTAATCACAACTACAGGATCTGAAAGTCTGCGAGAGATAAAACTTCTAACTTCACTAGCATTGGTTGATATGACATGTGTGTGCATCTTCCTTGTATCACTTTCATGAGATAAATAACAACCCGTATTTATATATTTATTAACTGGACAACTTTAGGTCTGCGGGTCAAAATACAGATTACAAATGAATCAGTTTTCCAAGTGCGTTGTCCCGAGTCACACCTCCGATCTTATTGGTGGCCGGACTCGGGATAGGCGTGTTCGAAACCATAGAGGTATATTGACACGTTAAAATCCTAGTCGACTCAAGTCAAGTCCAATTGCGTTTAAGTGTAAGCAATGTTAGATTCAAAGGAGAAGGGATGTGTGTGCTTTTTTTGTTGCTTTTTTTCATAAATGTCCACAGTTTACGTTTCGTTACAGCTGCTATGTCAAATATATTTTTGGGATTCTTTTACTGTTTAAACATTCATAGTATATATCCAGTTTAAGTTTCTATTTTATACTGAGCTGCATCCCATCCCATGTCGCATTATGACAACTGTCGATATCCGACGAAACCTTTGACAAATAGATAACGAAAACACGACATTGTGGACACTCGCCCGCCTCCTATTCGAGATTGCAAACACTCGCCCGTATCCTATTCGAGACTGTGGACACACGCCCGCCTCCTATTCGAGATTGAGGACACTCGCCCGCATCCTAATCAAGACTGTGAACACTCGCCCGCCTCATAGTTGAGACTGTGGACACTCGCACGCCTCCTATTCGAGACTGCGGATACTCGCACGCCTCCTATTCGAGACTGTGGATACCCGCACGCCTCCTATTCGAGATTGTGGACATTCGCACGCCTCATATTCGAGACTGTGAACATTTCCACCGCTTCCTATTCGAGACTGTATACATTTCCCCCCGCCTCCTATTCGAGACTGTGGAGATTTTCCCCGCCTCCTATTCAAGACTGTGAACACTCGCCCGCCTCCTATTCGGGACTGTGGACATTCGCCTGCCTCCTATTCGAGACTGTGGACACTTGTCCGCTTCTTATTCAAGACTGTGGACACTCGCACGCCTCCTATTCAAGATGTGGATACTCGCCCACCTTCTATTTCAGACTGTGGACACTTGCCTGCCTCCTATTCGAGATCGTGGACACTCGCCCGCTCCTATTCGAGACCGTGGACACTCGCACGCCTCTTATTCGAGATTGGACACTCGCCCTCCTCCTATTCGAGACTGTGAACACTCGCCCGCCTCCTAGTCGAAACTGATACTCTCCAGACGATTATATACAGTGACCACCCCTCCTGTGGGGGACTGTGAACTCTCCCCTCTTGCGGGGTGCTCCTTGACATGCCCATGTTCAGTACATCGCCCTCCTCTCTATTACATCTCCCTCCTGTCAAAGACAACCATGAATCTCTGTCTTGGACACATTTCCTGGAGAACTCGAAGGATGTGATCATATCTGACCTGCTTGAACCTTCAGTCGTTGGTTGACGGATGACCCTGGATTCACAACTGCTTTGAC
>JAECMU010018003.1:873-13356 GCA_016106625.1 Dracogyra subfuscus
TTTGAGGGGGGGTCCGGACCCCTTGGACCCCCCCCCCAGATCCGCCCTTGGCCTATGGCAAACACATAAAAAAGTCCAAGATTGTTGGACTTTTTAAAACATTTTTTTCCGACTCAGCAGGGCACCTTGCTGAAAACTGCATGATGCACGTGTAACTCCTTTTTTATATTAACACTTGTATGGGTATAATTTTCTTTGGGATCTAACTACAGATAACCATGCCACCAAAACGTAAACTGGGCATTCTGAACTGATCAATCCCTGCCATATCTGAATAATAGCGCATCCATAAGGTTGCACTATACCAATTAATTTCCGGCTGGGTCGAAATTCGAGGTGCACCGAACTTTTGATAGAGAAGTTAACACCACAAGTCCTGTGATTGGTTATAACTGTGAGTGTGTTGGTTGTAAAAAACATTAGTTTCATCTGGGCTAAAAAGGCATGCAATTTTATTTGATGTAGTACCACCGTGTCAAGTAGCCTTGTGCTTGGAACATGTATGGGGTATCTGTAAAAAAAAAAAAAACTCCAATTTTGTGCGAAACTAGGGGTGTTGCAGAAATATTTGATTATACCGAAAATGAGCCAAGAAAGGTACCATTTTCTGCAGTTAATAATTTGAGGTAGGGGTTGTAGTACTGATATTTATTGGTCATAGTTTGGTTGATATATTGCATATAGTGTTTTTAAACACAAACGTTAACATGGTCGCCTATGGGATTTGAATTGGTATAGTCCAACCATAAGATAAGTAGTGAGATGGCTGCAAGCAAGCCACTCCAACCATTAACTGCAAGTGCGTTTCCATACCACTGGAACAGTGAATGGGCTACCCCTCTCAGACGAAGTGTCCATGTGGTCTGTAACTTGTTGTGACTAGTATAGTTCCTGTTGGAGTAATAAATATCCAAGTTGTTACTGCTTGCCATAGAGTGTGTATCTTATCACATTAGAAAAATAACTGTTGCATTGTTTCGGAAACATTTTTACAGAAGCTGCATATATCAGAATCAGTGTAGTTAATCTTGTATAAAAAAGTTACTATTAGTAGTTAATATGTGTTGCAGTAATCTATACTGAAACCATCGAAAGGGTAAAACAATAGTTTCCCCAATCAGTTCGTTCAATAAGCCTTCATTAGAATATTGTGTAGATGCTTTTGGCTTTACATACTGAACAGATTTCAATTCCTCTCACACGTATGAAAAGTAATTTGGACTGAAACAGAATACATGTATAAACTATTTGTTTTAAAGTGATTTTTATTATCATAATGAATCATTGTTTTACCACCCAACCCCCTTTTGTATCATCTGTTATTTGATGTCAAACATTTGGTCATTCTGACACAGTCATCAGAGAAAACCCGCTGACAGCCTGTTTAAAAAGAGGAACTAGTGCAGGATCATATAATAATTGTGTAACTTGCATTGTTGATTATCTACTGCTGAAGTTATTGTTCTACCGTGTCTGGTCAGGTCAGGTCATAGGGTTTAACGTGTACATTCAGAACAAGCTGTTGTAGCGCACGCCTGTCGTGGGCGCAAGAGCTTGCAGAGCATGCTCTTTCGTCCAAGACAGAAAGTTGGGGGGGGGGGGGAAGAGGAACCGCCTGCACTGGCAGGTGCAAGGGAGCACCAGCAGCCCAATCAGGATCGGTAGGGTGGTGGGGGTGGGGTGGGGTGGTGGTGGTGGTGCTATGGAAATTTGAATGGCGCAGTCTTACTGTCCTGAGTACTCTTGGAAACAATACTGTGGGCCCACCAATGTGGATCAATCCTAAACAAGCACCAGGCTGGTGTTTTACCACTGAGCTATGTCCCACCCTCTAAGTGAAGGTGTCTTACAGAAGCAAGTTCGGGCTTTATATTATGTATTATTTTACCATTTAGAACGGATAAAAATGATGATCAACAACATTAATTTTGTCAAACCCCATTCTTGGATTACAGGTCACTAGGGTGTTGGTAAAACGTGAGCCTTAACAAAATGGAATGGAATGATAGGGTATGAGGGTCCACTTTTCATCAGGGTTTTTATTTTGTGATGGTCCTAAAAATATTAGGATTTCAGATGTAATAACATATTTTGCAATACTTCTAGCTGTCGCAATAATGTGAAAGGTCATTTCATCCTTGTAGATTTAAAAACAAAAAACAAAAATGCATTTCTATCAAGTTTGTTATGATTTTTTATGATTATACAATTGAACATTTAATAAATTTCACCAATTCTAAATGCCTACTTCCAAAAAACCAAAGGCAATCAGTTATAAATTTCAAGTAAAAATCTGATAACACCGGATTAAAGACGACTGTTCTGTTTACATACCCAGTATTAAGATGCCACATCATCAAAAATGTTTTAAAGGCCAAATTTAGTATTGCATTTGTCACTATAACTACTGAAGAATAAACAAAATTGCAAGTTTTGTATCATAGTCAATAATATTTCCGTATTCTTATTCATAAACTTTATATATTATTGTTATGTTTGCACGCAGCTGAAAAAAAGTGCAACTAACAAGGAAAAGACTTCTGTACAGGTTTTATTATCAAGAAATGAAGCATGGTTGTACGTTACATTTATAGACTACATACACATGTACATGCATAACAATGAAAAGAAAAGTTATGTTAACACTATTCAACACTTCCAACTCCAAACAGGATAAAACAGAAACAGATCTGTACACATTTTAACGGTGACAAAAACAAAGTATTTCAGTAAAATGTTTTTTGTTGTTGTTTTTTACACAGAATACAAAATAATTGCATGTTATAGCAATAAATATATATATTTTTTTTATATAGAAACTCACTTGGGAATATATTCTTCTTCTCAATGTAACATGGGAAATGAAACAATTCCAAAACTCATTCTGTAAATTCTGTATGACCCTCCAGCCCATCAAAAAATTCACATATCTTTCTTGTGACCAGATCACAACAGATCTATAACCTGGTTGTGAAATACGAAGACTTGTGTTATTCTCATGATATACAAATTATTACTACAACGATGTGCTGATTTTCTCGATAAGAATTTACTGTAACCTACATGAAATTAAGGCTGCATAAAATGTTATAATGGTTTATAACATACATTAAAATGAAGCTATTAAAATGAAGCCATTTTCTTATACACTAAAATGAAGTCGTGCTCTAATGATTTTTTGGTCTCAATACATTGGTTTAAAAAACGTGTTAAAACGCAACTAAGTTTTAATGGATGTCAAAACCACAGAATGTAAAATACACTTTAAAAATGCATTCCATAAGAATTTTATTAATAGCTTGCTGATTTTAACCCCCCCAAAAAAACACACAAAAAAAACCCCCAGACACCCCCACCTGCCCAGTAATGACAAAAACTTGCTTTAGCTCCTCATACATTTCTACAGCATCATTTTCTACTTCATTTTAATGATTGAAATACTGGCCAGTTCATCCCGTTCTGTTAGACTTGAATACAATGGACACACTATGAACAGTTCATCCTGTTCCGTTAAGACTTGAATGCAATGGACACACTATGAACAGTTCATCCTGTTCTGTTAAGACTTGAATACAACGAACACACTATGAACAGTTCATTCTGTTCTGTTAAAGACTTGAATACAACACACACACTATGAACAGTCCATCCTGTTCCGTTAAGACTTGAATGCAATGGACACACTATGAACAGTTCATCCTGTTCTGTTAAGACTTGAATACAACGGACACACTATGAACTGTCCATCCTGTTCTGTTAAAGACTTGAAGACAATAGACACATTATGAACAGTTCATCCTGTTCTATTAAGACTTGAATACAATGGACACACTATGAACAGTTCATCCTGTTCTGTTAAAGACTTGAATACAACGGACACACTATGAACAGTTCATCCTGTTCTGTTAAAGACTTGAAGACAATGGACAAACTATGAACAGTTCATCCTGTTCTGTTAAGACTTGAATACAACAGACACACTATGAACAGGTGACCAAGAAATATCTATGTACTTTAGATCTGGGTAAGGGAGTGGCAGGTTATTTTTAATCTCGATTTATTGATACTCTTCAACATCCCTGTCCAGTTATCGGTTGAAGGGGACTGATTTAATTTTGTCTCAAGCAATTAACATAGCCATTTTAAATTAATAAATTTTTCTGTTCAAAATAACACACACCTTTCAACAGACTCTTAAATATTTTTGAAATTATATATACAAAGTCCATAACAAACAACTAAAACCTAAAATATAAAGACATGAAGAAAAAAAACAAGAAAAAAAAAACCCCATCAAAATCAAACTGTCATAGTCATCAGAATCAAGGGGAGAGCAGGAAGGCACTGCCTCCGCAACTTTGAAAATAATATATCCCCACCCTATTGGAAGGTGAATTAATATATTCCTGATCCTTCCAGTTGCTGGCTGTGACAGAGTACATGATTTACAAGAGCCAACCTGCACATACCAGCCAGAAATACTCTGTTGGTGATAAAGTACAATCTTGGTATAGCTCTTTAAACAAGATGTGTGTTCTGTACACAAGTTTCACAAGTGCACGTACAATCACATATTCAGTCTTTTCTAAAGCCGTTTCTCCTTACATGGAACATACTGCAAGAGACTGGATATTGTATGATTATTTTTAGTCATAAACAATACATCAAATGTCTCATTTCCAGTTAAAAGGTTTTTAATGTCCTTAATTCTTGTATGTTTATGTTTAAGGTTTCAAGCACAATACCTCACTAGTTATATATTATATTTGTTTTACACACCTACATCAATCTGAAGAAATACAATCACAGTCGAAGGCAAAGCCAAGAGATGTCATCTTAAACATTTCTGAAAAGTCCATTAAAATGTTTTATGAAGCTAAACACCTATCAACAATTTAACAGACACTTTTTATAATATTCATACAGGCATATATATACAAGTAATATCACTGGTTGCTGGACCATTCGTACCCGATCCTGTCCGTCCCTGGACCTTTCGTGCCCTGTAACCCTTTCGTCACTTGGCCTATTTAATTTAATGCTTTGAATTTTATCACTTTTAAATTGTGTGGACCATTTGTTTACACATATTGCAATGAGTAAGTTTTTAAAATTGTAATTATTATATCCGATGCCTCCATTTGCAATTACAGATTTAACATCTAATGTAATGCTATGTAATTTATTTAAAACGTGATAAATGTGCGTAGACTTTTGCATTACATGTAATGTAATTATTAACTTTTTTATTATACAATAATTGTAAATGTTTTTATTTCAAATTTAATGTATTCTTTAATGATTTTTATATGATTCTATACATTGTATTTTGTTTGTTTATTACATAAACCTTAATAAATTATTATTAGGCTATACAATGGAAATTTCAATAAAAAATATCACAAACATAACTGTTTTGAGTTGTATATTACATTGTTTAGACAACATCACATCATGCTTGTAATAGTAATACTTTTGTCTTTTGTAAACAAATTCACATCTTTCCGTGCACCGGGTAATTAACGGTTGCGGGTATGAAACATCCAGGGACGAATCGGATTGGGTACGAAATGTCCTTTAGCCACATCACTGACCGTGTTGGTAAATGTCCACACACACATGGCCACATTCTGTGTGTATAGAAAACATGTCTTAAACTGTTCAGTATAGGACAGTCCACATTTTGTAGCCGAGATAACTGAGGTGTGTGCCACAGACAGCGTGTTTGAACATTAACTGAACGTAAGGATGAAAATAAGTTAAAATGTTAAAAGGTCTGCGGCTTGGTTTACCTGGTGGTCTAGTTCTTGGTTTTCTAATTGTTAAACAACAGTAAAACCCAACAGTCGGTTGAAATGGTTTTTAATAGTACAGTACTAACTAGTAAGCTTTTCTACAGCATTCAAGGCAAATCCTGTACAATACACTACCTTACATACTGATGAACAGACCTAGATTAAACAACACTGGAAGCTACAGGCATGGCTGGAACATTATCAACTTGCTCACACCAGGCAAACACAAATGACCAAATGTTTTCTATAACCCAATCAAAATCACACATTCATTTCCCCTTCATGCCTATCCCTCCAGTATAACAAAATACTACAACTTACCAAGTTACTCATTACTAAAACAGATGGGTCAAATCATAGCAAAATGTTTTTTTCAAACACACATTCTTTCATTAATTTTTTTTTTATATTACTAAAATAAATGATTCAAGTTAAACAAATTTATGTTTTTAGGCTTGATTCCTCCCCCAAACCGCACCCCCCCATTTTATTTTTTTTAAACTAAAAAACCCCGACTACTTGTAAAATAAGTGAATGAAGTAGAGTAAACAAGATTTATTTGGAGACTCACGAAAACAACATGCAACAAATGGAAACAAGCAACAGTGTATTTATAAGAACCAATATGTTCAATATGATGCACAAAGTACTGATATAGATAACCTTTTGCAAAGAAAAGAATACTTTTTTTTCCTGATGGAATCCATTTTCTAAAAATTAAAAATTACAAGATTAATTAGAGTCCAATAACAAAGAAAAACAAAAAGGTCCTATTTCTCATTGTTGTTTACACATGTTCATGATTACACAGATTTTCTTTAAAAAAAAAAAAAGAAGGAAAAAAAAAAAGAAGAGTAAAGCAAAATACCTATTTACAAATGTGAATATTTGAAAACTTCTTTTCATTGCAAAAGGTGAAAAATTAAGAATAACAGTCCCATAACCTTTTTTTTTCTTTTTTAAAATCATAAACATTTTTTAACAGACCAGAATTTGTCATGAAAATACACTTGTGACTAGGGTGCTAAACAATGTTTACAATTTTATCACTGGTCTAATGGAGCAATCATTGTCCCTTCTTGGATTTGTTTCGCAGCCGGGCTACGCTGCCATTTTCAGTTGCATTATTTTGGTCCACTTCTGGTAATGAGTTGATATCTTCATCTTGAACTGAAACAAGAATCGTATTAAAGTGTTAAGATGTACACATTCAGATCACATTATAAATATCATGCTGTGCTCAGTGTAGTTTCAAACTTAACAAGGAAAGAAAAAGAAAGAAAGAAGTGTTTTATTTAATGACGCACTCAACACACTTTATTTACGGTTATATGGCATCAGACATATGGTTAAGGACCACACAGATTTTGAGAGGAAACCCACTATCGCCACTTCATGGGCCACTCTTTCCGATTAACAGCAAGGGATCTTTTATTTGCACTTCCCACAGGCAGGATAGCACAAACCATGGCCTTTGTTGTGGACCACTGGTCGGTGCAAGTGGTTTACACCTACCCAATGAGCCTTGCGGAGCACTCATTCAGGGTTTGGAGTGGGTATCTGGATTAAAAATCCCACACCTCGACTGGGATCCGAACCCAGCCCTCGAAATTTGCGGCGGCAATCGCAAAAGCTATCGCAAACTTGATTTGCGACAGCATTTCATTGCCGTAGCAAATCTGAAAAGTCTGAAGGCATTTCTCTCTGAACTTTGTCCAATTACAGATCCCAGAAAAAAGCATAAATTTATTATCGTGTGTACCTCAGTTTCCTCAATTAATATAAATTGGTTTATTCCAGTATAGAAGCTTACGAAAGTAAAGTTTAGATGCTATATTTTAGCATATTATTACAGCAGTGGATCATATATGAAGAATTTTGACAGCATTAATCTTTTCTTTAAAATTGCCGCCGTAGTGCCGTTGCAAAATGTATTTGCGACGGCACTTAACTGCCGTGGCAAACTTGTCCGAATTTCAAGGGCTGCGAACCCAGTACCTACCAGCCTATAGACAGATGGCTAACCACGATGCCACCGAGGCCGGTAACTTAACAAGGAGGACAACTTTAAAAAACCTACCAATTAATCAGGGAACTTTTTTTTCAGTTTGCTACATACATTTTTGAGATCGCCACACCATTTTAAAACATTAAACAGTAGTTGTTAATCAATTTTCAGTTGACTAGACATATCACTAATACAAATTTTAAAAATAAAATGTTCCCTGGATATCAAAATATTAATTTTGATATTAAACTAATGAACTTTTTTAATCCATACTTGACCATCTACAATACAAATGTGAATCTGTTTACAAAAACATAAACAGCCACTGTAGTGCACTAAAAGAAAACCCCAAAGCCAAACAAAGAGCAAAGTTTCTGTGTGTGGGAGGAAAGATATGCATTACTGTTAGTGTGTGCATTTCAAACTTAATTGTACTAATTAAATGGGCAAGAAAAAGAATCAATCACTGTTGTGAGGTATAGATATGGCAATTCCAACCATTGGGACAAAATGTTTTTGTAAGGGCCGAGGTTCACAAAAAACATTTTGTCCTTCAGGTTGGAATTCCTTTGTCTATACTATACCTCTCAACAGATTCTATTATCTATTCTCTTGTAAAACAATGAAACATTTCACTATTACAAGCTATGTTCGCTTTCTTGGTAAACATTATTTAACCGTTGCATGTATCGAATCATATTTCTACAAGTGAAAATGCATGTATCAAATCATATTTCTACGAGTGAAAATGCATGTATCAAATCATATTTCTACAAGTGAAAATGCATATATCAAATCATATTTTTATGAGTAAAAGAGTACCAGTGAGGTACATGATACGCCCATCATGAGTTTGATGGAAAACCTATCTATATTAATGAATATATTACGGGTATGATTCAATTCTAATTATGTGAAATGTTTGCAATGGGATGGATGAACAGTTTGTTTTGGACCAACCACCATCCCAAGTTGTTCCTACATGTGGTTTGATGGTTCTGTATGCACGATATGATCTGGACAAGATTTACTGTTAGGTGCAGTAGACCATGAAAAGTAGGTCACAGCGATGGTCCTGGATGCATCTGTATGCAAGATATGGTGTGGATAAGAAAATGTAAACAGACGAATGGACAACGCCATACCATAATACAACCCATCATAGATGGGCATATCAAAATGGTTCAACGAAAAGTGAGACAATCACACTGATTGTTTGACTGTACCTTTAGGCTTCTTTTTGCTTGGTGAACGAGTCTTCTTGGCAACAGCACTCTTCTCTCTCAGCTTCTTCAGATGGAATGTGATGAAGTTCCACATCATCCACGCTTGCAGTAGACAAACGGCGGCCAGGCAATTAATTCTGGAATCACAGACAAACCGTAACAATACCGTGTGCAGTAATCACATCAATAACAATGGGGTTGTGACTACTGTAGGCGAGATATCTCACCTAACGTCACACAGTACACTGTATACAGTGCATTCCCCAATTCATATTTCCCACCATTTTGCATACGACACTCACAAGAAATAAAATAATACAAAACAGGATACGGTTACTGACACAATGGCTGCTTAAGTTTTTCAATGAAAAATACCTCGGAATGTTGAGTTCAAAGAGTGGTTTTCAGCAAGTATTTTTGCTTGACAACAATGGCAACATGTCACGGTAATTTTCTGGGATTGATAGCTGATTGTGACAGCTAATTTGATAATAAATCAGATGGTTATACCAACAATGTAAATCACCAAATACTGGGATAAAAAAGAGAAAGATTCTGAACAGAAAGCCACTGTAACTGGAAAAAATGGACATAAATACTGGACAGCTGTCCACAAATGCCCATAAGTAAATGCAATTTTGAATTTTGTTTTGCCTAATTTTAATCAACATTAACTGATCTAAAATATCATAAACATGAGAAAAACCAACAGAAATAATACTTACAATTCAAATGTGAACTTTATTTTATGTATTAAATAAAACATTTAAGTGAATACATGTAGTAAAAATTGTAAACTTTAGACTAGTGTATTAACTTTTGACAAAAATCATGTTGAGTGGGTACAAGTGATACAAAATGGTCTCCTAATCCGCACTATTTACCTAATCAGCTTGGTATTAAAGTTTCCTGCAGCAATGTCAATTGTTAGCTGACTTGTTTGCTCCAGACCATACCTGAAAAGTAAATATCAAATGTCAATTAATATTTCTGATATCAAACACAAATAAATGGTTAGGGGTTTCACTCCATGATATAACAGCAAAATCTAAATATTTCAGTACGAACATGTTTACTCCAATTACTGAGATGATTAAAAATTAATATTTGCAAGGTAATGTAATGGTCTATTAAAATCAGTTGTTAACATTTAACCAAAAAACCCCACTGAATCATTATATTAAAACAATTTAAAATAATATCATTTGATATTGCAGAAAACTGATTTTTAAAATTAATTAATCTTTTGTTGTTAAATATGACATCACTTGTTCACATGTGCTTGCAAATTTTAGAAACAAAAGTGACATGCATAACATCCCAGGGTACTGATAGAGACAAGAAAAACCTAGGTCCACCATGAGCAACTGATCCTACAACCTGCTGCATTTGAGATGAGTGCTTTACAAGTATGGAAATAAGTTGAAATGAAATGAAAATGTTACTCACCAAAATGTCAGTACAGCCAGTGTAATGGAGCCGAGCCGCACCAAGACAAATAGAACATTAAACACCAAAAACCTGTGAGCAAAGAAGAAAGTGATAAATACACAACATATGGGCCACACTGTTAAAGACTATAGCTTGTACTATACCACATAAAAACCTATAGGCAACAATGTTAACATGGGTGGCTAAAAATACTGTATGAATATGACAACCCCTTTACCAAAATTATTGACTGAAGAAAGTAAAATCTTTCATGGCTCATCTTTTACACAACATAACTGGGTTTTTTTTCTAATACCCTTAGGTTTCAAAAAAATTGTAGTACTTAGCTTTACATACATATTTCAACCACACAAAGCTACATAACCCAATGGTATTGCCCAGGTAAAAAGTTTTTAAATAACACAGTCACATATTAGACCCTTTTTTCCATACTTGAACACATCCTTTAGTGAAAATGCTGGTCAAATAAAACAACCGTATGCTTGCTCTCAATTAAGATTCAAGAACACTAACTTGGACAGACAACAGTTATCTGTCCATGATACAAATGTTTGGTTTATTGTGTGAGGAAACTGACTGGCACCACATAAACTACTTTTAGCAATTAGCAGCAAGGATCTTTTATATGCACTTTTCTCACAAATACACTAGCATATATCGAGTCTATATTTTGATCAGCAATGTTGCTGTCAACTACGGTACTTTTTTTTTTCCTCAAGAAATGGGATGTGATTTGCACAAATTACACATTTCTAGGAAAACAAAAACTCCAAACTTAAGTTTTTAGTCTTTAAATTTCAAAAGCACATGGCATTGTTATGTATGTGGCTTAGACCCCCACTGGAAATATGATATATTCTCTGTGTCGAAGCCAGTCCTCAGATTAAAACAGATTAAGAGCATACATTGTACTACAAAAGAAAATGTTAACAAAATAAATAATAATAATAAAAAAAATATAAAGATCTGGAAAATGGAAAGAAAGAAATGTTTTATTTAACGACGCACTCAACACATTTTATTTACGGTTATATGGCATCAGACATATGGTTAAGGACCACACAGATTTTGAGAGGAAACCCACTACTCTTTCCAATTAGCAGCAAGGGATCTTTTATTTGTGCTTCCAACATGCAGGATAGCACAAACCATGGCCTTTGTTAACCAGTTATGGATCACTGGTCGGTGCAAGTGGCTTACACCTACCCACTGAGCCTTGCGGAGCACTCACTCATGGTTTGGAGTCGGTATCTGGATTAAAAATCCCATGCCTCGACTGGGATACAAACCCAGTACCTATCAGCCTGTTAACCGATGGCCTAACCACGACGCCACCAAGGCCGGTCTGGAAAACGGATATATATTTTGTGTATTGCACACAATGAAAGGTTTACTAGGTTCAAGGCTTTACTCACAAGCTAGGTGTACTTACCCAGAGGCGGACATTTCGTTTTTATCAGCGAAATACAACAGCCTGGCCAGGTGGAAGACAAACTCAACAGCACAGTGCAAAACCATCAGGCAGAGCGCCACCCGGTTAAAACTGAAGTGAAAAACATCATGTATAGACACAGGTTATTGTACATCAAACACTAATACTACTTTCTGCTCTTTTATCTCTGCTTCTCTTCATCCGTACTCTCTTTTTACCTTCTTCTATCGGTCTCTCTCCTTTCTGTCAGTCTTTTTCCTTTACTTTCCTCTCTCCATCTTTTCTCTCTCTCTTTACTTTTATGTCTCTCTCTATCCTTTCTTTCTTTACCTTCATACCTCTCTCTAATCTTTCTCTTTACCTTCATACCTCTCTATCCTTTCTCTCTTTACCTTCATGCCTCTCTCTATCCTTTCTCTTTACCTTCATACCTCTCTCTAATCTTTCTCTTTACCTTCATACCTCTCTCTAATCTTTCTCTTTACCTTCATACCTCTCTCTAATCTTTCTCTTTACCTTCATGCCTCTCTCTATCCTTTCTTTCTTTACCTTCATACCTCTCTCTAATCT
>JAECMU010018007.1:0-21074 GCA_016106625.1 Dracogyra subfuscus
TGTCTAAAATACTCATAAACCATTAACTTTAACTTGGCTGGGGCAAGGTATAGCCCAGTGGCACAGTGCACACTTGATGTGCAGTCGATTTGGGATCGATCCCTATCAGTGGGACCATTGGGATATTTCTTGCTCCAGCCAGTGAACCATGACTGGTACATCAAAGACCAAAGTATGTGCTATCCTGTCTATGGAATGGTACATATAAAAGATTGGCTGCTGCTAATCAAAGTGGGTTTCCTCTCTCAGTATCTGTGTTGTCCTTAACCTTATGTCCGATGCCATACAACTGTAAATAAAATGTGTTGAATTTGTCATTAAATAAAACATTTCCTTCCTTCCTTCCTTCCTTCCATCCGTCCTTGAACTTGGCTACACCTCCTTTTCCACCAGGGACTCCCTATAAACACAATTTCATAGAAATAGGGTACCAAGTATGAGCTGTGGAGCGCTGATCAGAATTGGAAAAGACAATGACTGATTATTTTAAATACAGCTTTCAACAAGTTAAAAAAACATATTTGACACCTCAGCATATTTTAAAGGGGACCGGTACCCAAACCATACATAGGGCGTAATGAATTTGTTTGCCATCATAAACCAGAACACGCAAACTGCAGTCCCCTTATTGACAAGTCAAGCGTGCCAGTCTTGTTTGGGGGGTTTTTCCGCCGATCTCTGATGTTTGCCGGAAACTGTCGACAATTGATGAGCTAGACCCGTGACATCATCGATGAGAGGAAAACTGAAGAAACTACCAAGCGGCATGGACGAACTTAGCGATTCGAGTGACGAAGAACTGTGTCCAGCTTGTGCTAATGGCATCAAACCATATCAGTTTGAACCACTTATCAGAGACTTTGTCCCTAAACCTGAAAATGTTGTCTTAGATGAAAATTCGGATGAATCAACTGCCGATGAAGACGAGGAAGTTACAAGGTCATAGACTAGCATACAAGCATTTTTTTAAACATAATTTGTAATGTAAACTGAAGCATATGGACTTAATTAGAAGAAAATCACAAACAATTTAATAATATTTCATCATAAATCTTGTTCAGCAAAGATGACACACAAATAAGACACGTCAGCAAATTTGCAAAAAGCGTCACCTCCTCACCAAAGCAAGATGTAATAATTTAACAAAAAACTAAAATAAGCACAATTTTCTTTGTTCTCTTAACTAATTATCCTGCAAGTTTTAATGTGTTTGATTAAACCGTGTATTTTTAATTATTAAGAAAATGTGTTACCAGTCTGCTGAAACTGTTCACAGCCAGGTACAGAAACACAGAAATGTTGGAAAATATGATACTGTTGCCACACACAGACAACCACTTTACAGCTAATATATCTTATCAACAATATTATTATGTAGTCTTTGCATTTATTAATATAAAATACAACAGGCTCGTAGGAACTGGAGAGGGGCGGGTCTAGAGGCTTGTTCTCAATCACACACCCTAGGATGAAAATGTATGTTTTATATTTTCACTACTCTGCATAAATAAAAATGACATAAAGATAAAAATCTAGTTTGTATCCCTCACTAGAGACTGTATACATTAATTTCTGAAAAAGTTTTAGTACATACATGTAAGTTTACCCTCCGCATCCTCTAGCAAAAACCCAGGGTAGGTATTAAAACAATTATTTGGTGTAGGGTATTTTTAATATGACATACAGAAAGCAATGAAAAGTACAATTTTATTATGCTTTAATAATCAACATTAGCTTTAAAACTAACCATCATTCCTTCTGGCCGGAGTATATAAGTTATTCCTGCCAAAATGTTAGCATTTTAATTTTAATGACAATATACTGAACTGACGATAAACATTGTTAACTAGCGTAATAATTCACATTTTGAAGGTGTTTTGTTATGAGGTTAACAAACCAACTAGATCAAGAGACGTTAGTATGGAGTCGTTATGGGTTGTTGGTAAATAAATGTGAAGTTTAAATATTCATATGTTAACAAATTGCAATTCCTTTATTTAATGTATATCTTAAGTACATACTTGTTTTAATTTTAACGCTGTAAATGTACCATAACCTGCTGTATTTAGTTGGTGTAAAGCTCGTTCGACGAAAATAATGCATCCATGTTTTAAAATGTTAGTTTTTGGGAAATCGAAACCATGATGTTGGCCGTTTCTTGGGATGCATTGCTATTACTGTTGCAGTTAAACACTGCTTTGCTTACCATCATATAATTACGTCGACAGTATATAATAACAGTAATTATCTTGTAAATTAAATTTCCGATAAACCTGGAGACAAAAAAGCAAAAGAAAAAAAAAAGACGGCTAAAAGGCACAACCAAAGAATCAACACGTGTACTGATATTGTTTGGTAACTCTCACCGATGACGTATTGCCTCGCATTCGTTCAGATCTATGCATAATCCCGCCCCCTTCTGTTTTTACCCCAAAACTAAGACGTGCAGCTGACCGGTGCCTCACAGCGAGTCGGGCGTTAGAGTAATGCGGTCTTTGACACTAACTTAATCCATTACACACTACATGTCTTTTGGTGTCTGGTGTCCTTTAAACTATAGGTATATAGTGTCGAACATATTATTTTAACTCTTCATCTAAAGAACAGAGAAAAAACCTGCAGTCACCACAAACATTACTACTACCAAATAACATCAGTAGAGCACATTAATTTATGAATCATCGATTATTGGGCATCAAACATTTTGTAATTTTGATACATAATCTTAAAGAGGACACCCAATACATTTTTACATTAGACGCAAGGGATCTTTTGTATGCACCATCCTACAGATACAGCAGCACATACCATAGACTTTAATATACCAGTTGTGGAATGAGAAATAACACAACCTTTGATGCACCAGTTGTGGTGCATTTTCTTGGAGGGGGGGGGGGGGTAAGGACAGGTTCACCACCAGCAATTGAACCTACAACCCATCGCACCTTAGGCCGCAACCCTACCATTACATCTCATCCTACTATCCCATCCCCCACCCCACCCCATTCTCCCACCGATCAATTTTATTTG
Source organism: Dracogyra subfuscus (assembly GCA_016106625.1). Lineage (NCBI taxonomy): Eukaryota > Metazoa > Mollusca > Gastropoda > Neomphalida > Peltospiridae > Dracogyra > Dracogyra subfuscus. The sequence goes on from JAECMU010018007.1 coordinate 3,031, forward strand.
CTTGACTATATCTGTCAAGACTGACTTTTTTTTCTTTTATAAAGTGAAGAACACTCATAAAAAAAGTCAACATCCATCAATATTTTCTGCTTCATTCACTGCTTCACGAACACGGAGAGAAAAAGCCATCGAGAAGAATGGGCAAAGTGATATAACTTAATTATGACTCTTCTGACAAATATTTTCCTAAGCACCAACGTTATAATCCACAACAGTTTGAGTGTGCACAATACGGTATTTGTCAAAGGCCAGACGTCTCATATTCCATGACAAGAAGCCGAGATCAATAGTCGGGACCATTTCAAAGACCGGATCTATGCAGGATAATAACAAGCACAGATTCAACAAAACAAAGCATGAAGAGAACAAACTGTATCAATGGCAAGCATATTACCAGCTAAAAGCCAAGCTACCTAAGATGGTCATGGACAAGATCTGGGAACAGACAGATTTTCAAGATTAGTAACATGAGCACTAAAAGGCTATTGTCTTAAAGATGTGTCATCAAAATAAAGAGTTATAGTTCAAAGAAATATTTGATGACACTCCAAAACTCTAGCCAATTTCTCAGACTTTGACAGTGTTCCACAGTTAAAGCTGTTGCCTGAGGTTGAGTAGGCCATAGGGTCAACTCCTCAAAATGGAACGGAAAGGAATATTTGTTTTAACAACACGTCAATGCATTTTTTAAGTATGGCTATTTCGTGTGTAACATTTGTCAGTAGAGAAGAAGGAAAACCTGTTGCTACAGTAGAAGCTACTTCTACTGATAAGCAGCAAGGGATCTTTTATATACACCATCCCATAGACAGGCGAGTGTACACTAATAACCTTAGTGTAGAATATATTTATCATCAACCAGCCTTGCTGTTGTTGTTGTTAAGCCATCGGTACCAGGTTCACCTCCCGGTACCGGCTTCTACCCAGAACAAGTTTAACAACTCAATGGGTGAGTGTAGAAGGCCACTACACTAACTTTACTCTCACAAATCACCAACAATTAACCACTGGCAGTCCAGATAGCTAAGGTATGTACAAGGAAATGTATTTAACGACACACTTAACACATTTTATTAATGGTTATATAGTGTCAGACATATGGTTTAGGACAAGACAGATATTTAGAGAGGAAACCTGCTGTTGCCACTCCATGGGCTCTTTTTAATTAGCAGCAAGGGATCTTTTATATGCACCATTCCATAGACAGGATAGCACATACCATGGCCTTTTATGTCCCAGTCATGATGCACTGGCTGGAGTGAGCTATTATTTGATGTATGTGTGTACAGCATGTTTGAACCTTATTTGGATATACATGAAAGAAAAAGAAATGTTTTATTTAATGACACACATGAAAGATAAGTAGCAAGGGATCTTTTATATGCACCATCTCATAGACAGCATAACACATACCACGGCCTTTGATGTACCAGTCGTGGTGCACTGGCTGGAGCGAGAAATAGCGCAATGGGCCCATTGACGGGGATCAATCCCAAACAGACTGTGCATCAAGCGAGCGATGTACCACTGGGCTACGCCTCACCCCTTGAATATATATATAAGCACAAAAATAACTACATGTATAAATGAATTAATTTATTATCACCAAAAAATGGAACACCACATTTTTTAGCTGCACCCCCTCATAACAAAAGGGCCTGGATGCATTGCTGTATAATCCCGCCTACATCTACATATATTGATAGCACCACACCATGAGATGTATTGATCTGATTACTTAAACTTTTGCCTTTATGTTATTTACTGAGACGGGAAGACCATCCAGCTTTTATATCTGTGTGTAACTTGACGTCAAAATGTGTGACATGATCATTTATCAGACGAACTGCTACCATCTTTCAGAGTGCAAACAATCAACAAGTTAATGTGCTTCCCCGACACTGATCAAACACAACCTCAATACCAACAACAGGTCATTAATATTCCACAGCCTGGTGGTAAATTTAGTACTGATTAATTCAAAAACGGGATCTTACAATAATTTGATAACTTTAGAGGTGCCACATCTTTGGGATATAAAATCCAATTAACACACAGTATGGGTGGGAACTGGTGAACTGTAAAAAAGAGGAAAGTTAGAGGGGTCCTGGAAATTCTAAGTTAAAACCTGTGCCATTTGAAACATTTTGGAGGAAAAGACAATTAAAATGTGAGGAAACACAATTTTCCATAGAGGGAAACAGCTGATCCGAGGAGAATCCCCCCCACCCTCCCGATACAGAGAAAGTCAGTAAACCAGAATTTATTTAAAACCAGACATTAATAGTCTAGTGCTTAGTGGTAAATACAGGATTAAATCAAAAATAGGATTTTACAATAATTTAATAACTGTGAGACATAAAATCCAATTAAAACAGAGTGAAACACCTTAAACCCCAACTCTCGGCAAATGGGAATTCATTCAAAACCACATATTGGGCTTTTTCTCATTCCAGCCAGTGCACAACCACTGATGTATCAAAGGCTGTTGTATGCATTTTCCTGTGGGAAAATGTATATAAAAGACCAATTGCTACTACATTGGATATAAAAAAATGGGTAATTTTGACAAATAGTTTTAGACAGGAAACCCACTGCATTTTTTCCATTAGTACTAGCAAGAGATCTTTTATATGCACTATCCCACAGACAGAATAGCACATACTTTGATACACCAGTCATTTGGTGCATTGGCTGGAATGAGAAATAGCCCAATGGGTCCACCAACAGGGACTGATCACAAACTGACTGCACATCAAGCAAGTGCTTTATCACTGTGCTAAAAATAGGAGTACACAACATTAAAAACCAGACACCCATTAAAACCAGACTTTTTAATTGATTTATGACATTCTAATGATCCTACTTGTATAACGGTTTACTTACTCAGACGTCCGGTACATATATTGGTTCCTTTACTAAGACTGGTTCAGTTATTAAAACATCTGGCTCTTATATTAGTTCCCTAAGACTTGCATACTTATACATTGGTTCTTTGACCAATATCAATACACATATATATTGGTTCATTACTTATGACTTCTGACTCCTATTTTGCTTCAAGTACTAAGACATTTGACTAGCATATTATATACTGGTTCATTAAAGACATCATATTCCTAAACTGGTTCATTAACTAAGTCATTGCACTTGTATACTGGTTGATTTACTAAGACATCCAACTCATATATTGGTTCATTTATTTAAGACATCGGACTCCTGTACTGATTCACTCACGACACCATTCTAATCTGTAGATAATACTTAACAAAGGAAGGAAGGAAATGTTTTATTTAACAACATACTCAACACATTGTATTTACGGTTACATGGCATCAGACAACCGGTTAAAGACCACATAGATATAGAGAGAGGAACCCTCTGTTGCCACTTAATGGGCTACTCTCTTCAATTAAGTTCTAAGTTCTAAGTTCTAAGTTCTTAACGTGCACATTCAGAGCAAGCTGTTGTAGCGCACACCTGTCACAGGCACAGGGACCGGCATTGGCCGGATCTCTCCGTCTGTGACAGGAAAGGTGTGGGAGAGGGTAAGAGGGGACCACCTGCGCTATTGGGTTCAAGGGAGAACCAGTAGCCCAATCAACTTGGAGGCATGTGGGGGGATTGTTGGTGCTATGGAATTTTGATACCCTAATTAATGGGTGGGGTCAAAAGAAAATTGGGTGCGCAATTTTGATGAAGGAATTTTGGCGCAATTTTGATGGTCGTTCTAAATTGAAACAAGATTGAGAGCAAAAATTTATCTATTAGTAGTTTGAAAAAGCTCTGTTCAATTAGCAGCAAGGGATCTTTTATATGCACCATCCCACAGACAGGATAGTATATACTACAGCCTTTGTTACACCAGTCGTGGTGTAATGGCTGGAACGAGAAATAGTCCAGTGGGCCCACCAATGGGGATCTATCTTAAACCAACTGCATATCAAGCAAGCTCTTTACCACTGGGCTATGTCCCACCCCTGAATATTTAACAAGTTCCCATGAGAGATCCTAAGCAAAAGGAATTGATGTATGACTGGAAATGCATGAGATGCAATATAAACAGTCTCTTATGAAAATTAGTATTAGTAATTCTATTTATTATGATACACATCGCTGAACAAATATTCAAAAGTTATTTCCAGCATAACTAAATGAGTAATGGAAATGCACAGTGAAACAACAAGAGAATACAACGTCACTTACCAAAATGATGTCATGTGGTAGTCGCCTGATTTGGCTATATATCTGTGAAACTATGCTTTCCTAGACTACACATCTCTCAAGAAGTTTTCACAAACAATATATGCTTTATTGTATCTGTATACACATATTCAAACAAGTTAAAGTTTGTTTTGTTTAATGACACCTCTAGAGCACATTGATTTATTAAAGAGGAAACCTGCTACATTTTTCCATTAGTAGCAAGGAATCTTTTATATGCACCATCCCATAGGCAGGATAACACATACCACAACCTTTGATATACCAGTCGTGGTGCACTGGCTGGAATGAGAAATAATCCATTGGGTCCATCAACTACTGGGCTTCGCCTAGCTTTACTAAACATATTCAAGGCTAAATTGTGTGGTTAACTTCAGATATAAGAATGGACTTCAAAGTGTTTTTCCCCCAATTATAAAAGCATGAACAAAACCGTGAGAGATGGAAAATCTCTGCCACTGTGGTGCAATAAAACAGTTTCTGGAAGGAGTCCTGACTCAAGCCTTTAGAAAATCGATTCTTGGAGAGAGCTTTAGCGAGCTCAATGCATTGATTTTTCCTCAGTGAAGTGTTGAAAATATTTTCTAGTGCAATTATAGTCTTATAACGAAGGTATAGCTTGAACACAAAATGCACTACATATTTTTCTATTCTGGTGTCACTTCTTGCAGCAGATATAATTATGTGATGTCACAAATATTATATGACTTGAGCAACAGTTTGCAATGACTGTATCACCTAGACAAGATGACTAATTAACCAGTGAAAAGAGTGCTTTACGGTCTAGGTATAAAGTGAGTTTTGTTTAAAAACACCACTAGAGCAAATGGAATTTTTAATCATCATCTATTAGATGTCAAACATTAGGTAATTTTCACATAGTCTTAGAAATGAAACATGCTACATTTTTTTCCATTAGTAGCAAGGGATCTTTTATATGCACTATCCCAAAGACAGCCTTTTATTTACCAGTTGTGGTGCACTGGCTAGAATGAGCAATAACCCAATGGGCCCACCGACTGGCATCGACCTCAGAACACCAGCACATAAGGCAAGTCCTTCACCACTGGGCAACATCATTTCTAGCCTAGCTACAGTGCATCAGTTTATTTCTAGCACCTTTCTAATAGTTGACAGCACTAAAAACTCTGTCTCTTCTTCTAGTTAGATATTACACCAATCATTAGTAATATATGGCCAGCTTAATCTTAGATATCATATTCCTTAATCATTTTAGTCACAACATGTACGTAATTTGTTTTCTGCATCTTTTTAACATTTATTTCATTTCATCTTATTTCGTGCTTATATCCAATTAAGATTCAAGCATGCTGTACTTGGTACATATCTCAGCTATCTTGGCTGTAGGTTAGTTGTTAGTGGTTAGTGAGAGAGAAGAGGATGTAGTGGTTGATGAGTCATTCAAAGTTGTTATGGGTGGGAGCCGGTAACCTGTCTTAGGTCTAATGGTTTAACCACGACACCCACCGAAAGAAAGAAATGTTTTATTTAACGACGCACTCAACATATTTTATTTATGGTTATATGGCATCAGACATATGGTTAAGGACCACACAGATTTTTAGAGGAAACCCACTGTCGTCACTTCATGGACTACTCTTATGTCGATTAACAGCAAGGGATCTTTTATTTGCGCTTCCCACAGACAGGATAGCACAAACCATGGCCTTTGTTGAACCAGTTATGGATCACTGGTCAGTGCAAGTGGTTTACACCTACCCACTGAGCCTTGCGGAGCACTCACTCAGGGTTTGGAGTCGGTATCTGGATTAAAAATCCCATGCCTCGACTGGGATCCAAACCCAGTACCTACCAGACCGATGGCCTAACCACGACGCCACCAAGGCCGGTCAATACCCTCCAAGGCCGGTCTTTTTAACAACTGGTTTTCTTTATATCTGTAAAGTCATTACAAGCAGTTTGTTTTGTTTAGTGACACCACTAGAGCACATTGATTCATTTATCATCAGCTACTGGATGTCAAACATTTGGTAATTCTGACATCTAGTCATCAGAGGAAGCCTGATTCCTTTTTTTCTAATGCAGCAAGGGATCTTTTATGTGCCAGGTGTGAAAATCAGTGAATTGTAAAAATGAGAAAATCTAGAGGGGTCCCGGAAATTCTTGAAATCCTAGGTTAAAATCTGTGTCATCCGATACATTCTGGAGGAAAGGACGATTAAAATGCGAGAAAACAAGCTATGTTCTATGGGAATAAAACAGCTGATCCAAGGAGAATTCCCACCCCTGATATGCACTTTAATACAGACAGGATTGAACCCACCACAGCCTTTGATATACCAGTAGTGGAGCACTGGCTGGAACGAGAAATAGCCCACTGGGCCCCATCAACAGGGATTGATCCCAGACCGACCGCACATCAGTCAGGCACTTTAGTATTGGAACATGTCCCGCCCCTAAAGGCAATGCAAAAACAATCACTACACCATTCTAACCACTGGCTTTCTTTATAAAGCCATTACAAAAAAAAGTCACTATACCATTCTAACCAGTTTTCTTTATCCATTAAGTAATTAAAAACAAATCACTACACCATTCTGACCACTGACTTTCTTTATCCGTAATGCCATTAAAAACATAATCCCAAATCACTACACCATTCTAACCATTGTCTTTCTTTAGCCATAAAACCATTAAAACAAAAACAAAAACAAAAAAAAACTCACAACCTCGACAGCTGATCTCATTTCTGTGCAGTCAGTTTGAATTTGAGTTAAAAAAAAGCAAAGCTTGTACAAACTGATAAAAACAGACAACTGGTAAACACTGCTTTTTGCTGATACCACGTTGTCCAGTTCAATTAGACGAGGACCACCTCTGCAAGTTCCACATTAATGCTAGTAAACTGTCTCTCTGCAAACAACTTAACACTGCAGGAATCTGCTAGCATCTACAGGGCAATCAGGTTTTTGAACATTTAAGCACTAAAAAATTAAAAAGTTAAAAGACAGTTTTCTTTAATGACACCACTAGATCACATTAATTTATTAATTGTCAGCCATTGGATGTCAAACATTTGGCAATTGTGACATATACATGTAGTCTTAGAGAAGAAACATCCTAATGTTTTACCATTAATAGTAAAGAGACCTTTTACATGCACCATCTCACAGATAGGACAGCACATACCACATCCTTTAATGTACCAGTCATAGTAAGAAGGAAAGAAATGTTTTATTTAATGATGCAATCAACACATTTTATTTACGGTTATATGGCGTCAGACATATGGTTAAGGACCACACAGATTGTAATATGAAACCCGCTGTCGCCACTTCATGAGCTACTCTTTCCGATTGGCAACAAGGGATCTTTTATTTGCACTTCCCAAAGGCAGGGCAGCACAAACAATGGCCTTTGTTGAACCAGTTATGGATCACTGGTGGGTGCAAGTGGTTTACACCTACCCATTGAGCCTTGCAGTGCACTCACTCAGGGTTTGAACTCGGTATCTGGATTAAAAATCCCATGCCTCAACTGGGATCTGAACCCAGTACCTACCAGACTGTTGACCGATGGCCTAACCATGATGCCACTGAGGCCGGTTAATACCAGTCATGGAATGCACTGGATGGAATGCGAAACAGCCCACCAAGGGAGATTGATCCCAGACTGACCGTGCATCAGGCAAACCCTTTACCACTGGGCTATATGCCCCACACTAGAAATTATTCAGAATAAGCGAATGGAACAACTAAAGGTCTTATCTACTATATACTGGTGTGGTATTAAAACTTCTTCTATTTTACCATGTAAATTCTGTTATTAATTAAGTTCAAAGTACTAGTTGCTTTGTAGAAAAATAGTAAAATGTCACTTAAAAATAGAATTAATAATAAAAAGATTTCATGCATTCACAGACATCAACATTCACTGGTGTGACCGGTGCAACTGAATGTGGTTTACGTTTTATTGATCTGGAGCTACCAGTTTATGAAAAATGGGGTCAAAAATATAAATGAGCTAAATGTAATAATAAAAAGAAGTAATTATGTCACAGCCACTACTCTCAACAGACGTGTCAAACATTTTAATTATGACACATTGCCTATAGTATAAAGAGAAGAAACCCACAGAAAGAATTTTGTTTACACACCCTTTCTGCAAACACACCTTCGCATAGCACGTTTAATGTTACCTGTCGTTGATAAATGGGAAAACCGATTATAGATCCATTACACTGGATTAATCCCATAATTTCCTGTCTCTGTTCATCCACCACAATGATGTTTGTATGAGCTCTCCAAATTTACTTTCTGGCATGCAGAAACAATCAATTAAATTACAAAATGAGAATAAAATAAAAATTAAATATAATTGTTTTACATATTTTAACATTTTGTTCATTTTGTTAGTGTTTAGTGTTTTACTTTAATATCTTTTAATTATTGGAAGCCATGATGAAGGCATGTAAAAATCCCAGAAACAGTTAGCAAAGTGGAATCTTCAGAGCTGTTTGAATTCAGTTTTTCTAATTTAGATATATAAAAGAATATATATAAAGTTGGTCCTAGAACAATATTTTTAAAAATATACAGCTAGTAAGTGACAATTTCATTAATGTATAGGTTATTATGTGATTTAAACATGATTATGTCACTTTACAAAGTCAATGAATGAAATGGGACATTTATTTTCCATTGTATATCCAAAATTACAAAATTACCAGTCTGTGAATGTACAATGAAACTGAAATTCCAAACGAATTATCCAGTGATTATTAGGTATAACTAATATATTTAATATTAAGCCACTTTCCACACTTTATCACCAAAAATTATTTTCTGTTCTAATTTTATAAAACTTACTTACTTCATCAAAGAATTCTATAATCAATATAAGTTGGGTTTTTTACATGGGTAATTGAAGTTTGTGTCATACCTGTAGACCATCTGTATTGATTATCTTTAAATCTATGGTTAAAAGAAACAAAAACTGCCATTATCCACCAAATACTTCAGGTTTGGTAAAACAAAACTTACTGTCAATCTTTAAATCTATGGTTAAAAGAAACAAAAACTGCCATTATCCACCAAACACTTGAGGTTTGGTCAAACAAAACTTACTGTCGATCTTTAAATCTATTGTTAAAAGAAACAAAAACTGCCATTATCCACCAAACACTTGAGGTTTGGTCAAACAAAACTTACTGTCAATCTTTAAATCTATGGTTAAAAGAAACAAAAACTGCCATTATCCACCAAACACTTGAGGTTTGGTCAAACAAAACTTACTGTCAATCTTTAAATCTATTGTTAAAAGAAACAAAAACTGCCATTATCCACCAAAGGCTTGAGGTTTGGTAAAACAAAACTTACTGTCAATCTTTAAATCTATGGTTAAAAGAAACAAAAACTGCCATTATCCACCAAAGGCTTGAGGTTTGGTAAAACAAAACTTACTCTCAATCTTTAAATTTATGGTTAAAAGAAACAAAAACTGCCATTATCCACCAAACACTTGAGGTTTGGTAAAACAAAACTTACTGTCAATTTATTGATCAAGCATTCCTTATTGAGAGGAATGTTACAAAATCATTTATTTTAAGTTAGAAAAACAAAATGTAACATACTTTATTCTAGGTTTAGACTGTCAATGGCCAGCAGAAAGTTGGCCAACTCAATGGTTGCAATGAGTTTATGAAAGAAAGAAATGCTTTATTTAATGATGCACTCAACACATTTTATTTAGGATTATATGGCGTCAGACATATGGACCACACAGATATTGAGAGAGGAAAGCCACTGTTGCCACTTCATGGGCTACTCTTTCCAATTAGCAGCAAGGGGATCTTTTCTTTGCACTTCCCACAGGCAGGATAGCAAAAACCATGGTCTTTGTTGAACCAGTTATGGATCACTGTTTGGTACAAGTGGTTTACTAATTGAGCCTTGTGGAGTACTCACTCAGGGTTTGGAGTCAGTATCTGGATTAAAATCCCATGCCTCGACTGGGATCCTAAACCAGTACCTACATGTACCAGCCTGTAGACTGATAGCCTAACCATTGAGTTGTGAAAGCACGAAGGCCCCATTTCATTTTTTTAGTTGGATATGATGGCCATCATATAAGATGAAAATGGAGTTGCTCAACCTAGCAATTGGACCTTTGTAGAAGTCGTAATAGCAGATAGTTGGCAAACTTTGTCATGGCAGTTGGTAGACTGATCCTGACATTAAAGAGTGACATTTTGTGAGGTAATCTTACATTTAGATAATCAATAATGGTAAAATGTATGGGCAAAAAAAAAATCCTAACAGACAGCATGAATAATTTACCACTTGTTGAAAATGTAAAAGAATTTTATTTATAAAATTTGAATATTTGAATATAGTGAATATTGGTGTATATATAGGATATATAAATTTCCCCAAGAATAAATAGGAAGTCTGTTATTTAAAATGTGAAATTTCACTTGAAAAGTCTATTTGACTTAATACATTATGCTACATATCAGATTCTTAAAAGCCTGTTTATTTAAAGTTTGGTATCAAGGACAGTAAACATTAACCATCTTGTCAGAAAAATATCTTGTTTAACATGACCATTTGTTTCTTCAATAAAAAAATTCATAAATAAATCTACTGAATATCCACATCAACACAAATAGGCAAGGCATTTTCCAAATATAGAATATGCAAATAATTAACCACCTTTTTCGCAGACATAGAGATGACCCTTTTTGAAGCAGAAAAAAGTCAATAAAAACTAATTACTCAAATGCCAACACTAAAGGATAAGCTTTTTTTTCAAACCCAGAATATATAAATAATTATAATTAACCACCATTTTAAAGAAATATATTTTTTTATAAAAATAACCATATTTGTTTTTGTTTTTAAAAGTCTATAAAATACTCACATGTCAACACGAATGTTCAGCTCACGCTGCTCACTTGAATAAGTCTTCGGCAATGAAATAAAAAGGATCTGCAGTATTAAGCAGTGAGCAAAGTAAAATCTCCGTGATGCATTCATTATGCACATGTTTCTTGGTGAGCACACTAAGCGAGAAGAGATCTGCAAGCCAGCATTGTCAACCCGCTATCTAAATCTTTCTATAGCTACTGTACAAATCCCAGACATCGGAGAGCACCGTGCTCCGTCGTGTTGCTTCATCAGCGTTCACAACGTAATGCAGGCGTATGACAGTGTCCCTTCGCTGGTCACTACCGCTCGTATTAACCAGTCAGGTCCATTGTAGCTGCTGGGGAAGGAGGCGGTGAGCAGGAGAGGGTGTGTGTAATTGATTGCTATCTCTTGACAATTGCTGCAGCAATATAATGCCCCTCAAATAATGATAATGTATTGATCTGTATGTTGTATAGTGCTTAACGGGTTCGTGGCCAAGCCAATGTTTAACATGTCACATTTTTTGTTTCTAATAAATGCATGCATGCTCTCTCTCTCTCAGTCTCTTTTCTCTGTCTCTCAATCTCTCTACTCTCTCAATACCTGTCTCCCCCCTTCCCCACCCTCTGTCTCTGTCACTTTCTCTCTGTGTTAATCTGTCTATGTCTGTGTATATCCATCTCTCGCTCCGTCTCACTTGTATATGTCTCTAGGTGTCTCTCTCCGTTTCTTTTTCTCTCTCTCTCTCTCTCTCTCTCTCTCTCTCTCTCTCTCTCTCTCTCTCTCTCTCTCTCTCTCTCTCTCTCTCTCTCTCTCTCTCTCTCTCTCTCTCTCTCTTTCAGAGACTGAAAAACTGTTGATTTCAATGACAGAACCACTGATACTCATTTCAAAACAACAACAACAAGAACACACATTGATGACTTCTCCTCCATTGTACTCATTCCCAACAGACACATACAGATAACACAGGGTTTATTAATTATTGATTAGAATGGGTTAATTAGTTGACTCTATCATCCTACATGGCAAAGGTAATTCTTTGAGATACACTTTAATCATGCTTTGTCTCCTTTCTAAAAAGGAGACCTGTAGCCAGTTTGAGCTATCAATTAGCCGTGCTAGGCACATGTTCACAGTCACACCGAGTTCATTATTCTGCTATGAAGCACATCACTGGCCACTTTATATTGTGAAAATCAATCTCGGCAAATAAACACTAATTTTACACAGAAAAGCTACAACAATTAGAGATAATGGTAGTTTTTGTTATGGGAACTGTTGAGAAATGACAGAAAGTGCCGAGGAGGGGGATTAATAATGCTCCATTAGCCAGCCTAATCTTAATATGACGTGCGGCTTCGTGTGGCGCCTGCATTTCAAGCTGCTACTGATCTCCATTATATAATATCAGCGTGCATGGTAATGATAAAATCATGGTGATGCTTTCTTATTTTGTTTATTAATTTTTTTTTCAACATAGTTGATTATAATTCTAACATACCCTTCAGGAAATGGAAAATATTCATTATTTTTGGTTAACAATATTTGTATCTGTTTGTCTGTCTGTCAATCTATCAATATATCAATATATCTATCAAACTATCTATCTATTAATCAATCAAATCTATAAATACACATGTATACACATTATATTATATACATGCACACACACACACACACACACACACACACGCATGTGCACACACACACACGCATGTCTTGATAACAAAAACATTATTAATGACACTTGATCAACATCACATGGCAAACAAATGAAATCAAACCTCAAACCTGGTTTGAAATATTCTGATCAACATTCGGGTTTTTTACATTTCTTTCAAAATTCAGGTATCCTGCAAGTATTCAATAGAAGACGATATTCAAAACACATTGGCAACATATTTTCAATGTAAATAAATAATGTGTAGGAACTATTTTATCGGCTCCATTTCTGGGGAATAACTATCAAAACAGAACCATTTTCATTGTTTGTGTTTTTGTTTGTTTGTTGTTGTTTTGGGGTTTATTTTTTGTGGGGGTTGGGCGGTGTTTTAGCTATAACGTCATTTCATTGTATCAATTGGTGAAAACGGTGTTTGGTCCAAACATCCATTCATGTTTGTAATGTCATTTTTAGTCATACATTTAATTTTTGCTTCTGTTTAAACCATATAACCATAGATTGGCTCCGTTTTATCTCATTTGGTTCCGTTTTCATTTGGGGATATTTTGGCACGGTTCTGTTATCGCCATAACCTGTTTCCGGAATATCGCACTTACGCAGTTTGGAACTCCAAAGTAGTCTATTGGCAATATGTTACATGTACTGTTGTATATTTCATCATCATTCTGAACTATTTTGATTCAATAGTTTGGAATTCTGGCATGAATGATATGGGCGGAGTCCATGCAAAATAATTAAATAAATAAATAACAATCGGTTAGCAAAACCCCCAGATTACATTTTTTAACCTGTCCGTCAGAATTTGTAATCGCATTTGGAGAGCAGGCGAGTACTTTCTGCACCCCTGCTCTTAAGTTTGAAAATGATAATAACATGCAATAATGTTTAAAATGTGTCAAAGTTTTTTCCGACACAATGAAAGAAAAAAAGAAAGAAAGATTTTAAAATTAATTTACATCTCATGATTTACTGTGTAATGTTTAGTACTATTTAGTTACTAAATAATTAATTATATAAAGTTCATATGGAAATGGGTTAAATAACGGGTATAAATTTGGGTCTTATGTTAGTTTAGGGCTTAACAAGTAAACAAAAGTTAATGTTTATTTTGTTTAACAGCACCACTAGAGCACATTAATCACTGGATGTCAAACATGTGGTAATTCTGACATATAGTCATTAGAAGAAATATGCTACATTTTTCCTAATCCCACAGACTAGATAGCACATACCACGGTCTTTAATATACCAGTCATGGTGCAGTGGCTGGAACGAGAAAAAGCCCAATGGGTTGAAGGACAGGGATCGATCTGAGACACTGCATTAAGCGAATGCTTTATTAATGGGTTATGTCCCACCCCTACCAGTACAAATGCAATTTTATTTTAATTTCTATTTCAGCCTTGACAATGTATATAATATTAATTATCATTTAGTTATTTAATAGTTGATTATATATAAAGTTAATATTGTAATAGATATTCAATTACAACAACTATTGTTAACATTACATTTACACCATCTGTAAAAAGTGTTGTGAACAAACATACATCAATGTTATTCTATTTATTGCACTGGAATTAACATCTCCTGATGTTGATTGTCCTGATGCGGTGTTCTTAAACATCTATTCCATTCTATTCTACTCTGAGTAAATTTGGAACAAATGTACACCCAACTTGTGAAAAAAATCCCTTTACATCAATCAACATTACATAATTAAGGAAAAAAAGTTTTATTTAAAAATGCACTCAACACATTTTATTTACGGTTATATGACTTCAAACATAATACGGTTAAGGACCACACAGATACTGAGAGGGGAAACCTGCTGTCACCACATCATGTGCTACTCTTTTTTATTAGCAGCAAGGGATCTTTTATATGCACCATCCCAGACAGGACAACACATACCATGGCCTTTAATACACCAGTTGTCATGGACTGGCTGGAGCAAGATATATAATTTAAGATGCTGTAATTGGTTAAATGGGGTAGTCAATAACTAGCCAATGACCCAACACTTGGCATCCTTGGTCTCGTTGCGAGATGACAATGTCACGTCCGAGTTACCGATGTCTATTAAATCAGCAGACATGCATTGCTTTTGAAACTTAACACTATAGTCACTCAATTAAAGAATTATCTTTGAAGAATGATGTCTTCTGTGTTTATGAATGACAGAACGGAAGCATGTGGGATCAATGAATTTTTTAAATCGTGAATGACTGACAGTGAATGGGCCTTGATAATATTATGTCTATTGATTAATAGATATACTAATAATATAATATAAATGTAATTTTTAAAAACACACCAACACAGATACAGACAGACATACACATACACACAGATGGAGACATACACACACACACACACACACACACACACACACACACCATATTGTATTACATGTATATGTATTTGTATATTATTTTGAAAACTGCAATACATTATTTATTTAAATGCTATTCAGTCTTGTGTTACATAATTATAATATTTTAATTAGAGAATAACAATGTTATATTTGACCATTTGCAGACATCAATGCTGGTTTTAATGTTACAAACTAAGTTTTATCAGTCACACAGAGGGTTAGTACACGATAAGAAACCTGCTGACTATCACAATTCTTAGAAATGAGTTCAAGTTTGTTTTTATTTAACCACACCACTAGAGCACATTGATTAATTAATCATTGGCTATTGGATGTCAAACATTTGGTAATTCTGACTTTTTCTAATGCAGCAATGGATTTTTTATATGCACTTTCCAACAGACAAGAAAGCACATACCACAGCCTTTGACCAGTTGTGGTGCACAAGTTGGAATGAAAATAAACCCAATCATTTGAATGGATCCACCGAGGTGGTTCAATCCTGCGACACAAACACCACAAGTAAGCACTTAACTGACATAGCTAAACCCCACCTCTCTTAATTACAAATGAATAAAACCAGAAAGTACAGGTAATATACAAGTATTGCCAACTACTGGACAGGGGGCATTTATGTTTTCATTGCTTAAAGTTAAAGCCACTGAATTATCAAGATGCATAATATAACGCTGAATTAACATTAAAATGTATACCTTTTTTCCCCCACAAAAACAAAATCTAAAATTTTGAAGCACTAACTTTCTAATGAATTGTTTTCAACTTAAACTGATTCCAGTGAAATGACCCTAAGTGAATTAGCTAATGAAGCATGTTTTCATGGAAACGAGAAAATTGAATTGTTTCCGTGTGCATGATCTGTTTTCAGATGTGTACCCTTCGACTCTAACCACGTTAAAGTCTCTCTTATATTAAACAGTCACCCACATTTGGGGAAAATCACTTTAGGCCGACACAATCATGGTGGGAAAAGAAATATCAAACAAATTAAAGGGGGAAAAAATCTACATACTATAACAAAAGTTATTTCTTAAAACAAAATTTAAAACCTAAAGAAATTCAAAATAATTAAGACCATACAGAGAATCTATTCTTTGAACTTAGGATAGTATATGTTTCGATCCTTTTCTTTCTTTTTTCTACCCTCCCCCCTTCCCCCTTCTTGAGGGAGGTGAGACTTACAGCAACCATGGGAATAAGAAAGGGCAGATAATGTCCCCTCCATTGCTCTCCCACAATAGTTACTAACTGAAACATTTCATCAAGTGTTATGGTTAGTCATTTCACACAAAAAATAAACACACCACAATTACAACAACATCAGCTTTTCGAAATGAAATATATATATTTTTTAAACATTTGTAATTAAAATAGTTTTTGCTCCTTTCATGTTATTTTTAGTACTGTGGAAATCACGTTATTAAAGACAAAATGTAGATGACATTAATTTTAAGTTAAAACATCAAAACATGTACACATGTCCTTTAAACAACTTTGTATTTCGTGTGTGTGTGCAGAGAAGAGGGGTGTCAGGGGGTTGAAAACCCTCCATGCTCCAAGCAATTTATCTTTTTTAATGTATTTTCTTGGGGAGCAGTCCCTAACTCCCTAAAACCTTTGTTGATCACAGTTTATACCATCCCTGCACAACTGTTTACAGACCTCCTGTATTTATACACTTTTTGCTCCTTTTATATTATTTTTAGTACTATGAAAACCACATAATATTTGACAACATATGAATGAAATTGATTTACAATGTTTGTGTTTTTATAACGACACAACTAGAGCACATTTCTTAATTAATCATCAGCTACTGAATGTCAAACATTTTGTAACTATGATTTATTTTTATTTTTTATTATGATTTTTTTTTAACGACGCACTCAATACATTATAATTACGGTTATATCGGCGTCGGACATATGGTTATGTCGAGAAAAAAACCCAGTGGTTAGCTGGCGGGGATCGATCCTAGACCGACCACGCATCAGGTGGGCACTGTACCACTGGGCTATGATGCCCGCTTTTAACTATGATAGTCAGAGGAAAGCCTCCAAAGTTTTTTCTATTAGCAGTTAGGTTTTTTTTTATATATGCACTTTCCCACAGACAGGAAAGCACATACCACATTCTTTGTCCAGTTGTGATGCATTGGTCAGAATGAGAAAAACAAGAATCAAAACTGATCCACCAAGGTGGTTGAAATTGATTTTAAGTCAAAACATGAACAGTATTTCCTGTAAGTAACATTTAAAAAATAAATTGATACATGATTAACACAAACATTAATTATGTATCACTGCATGGAACTGATAGTTGATTCGTCTTGTAGAGCCCACTGGACTACATGTATTTCTCATTCCAGCCAGTGCATCATGACTGGTATATCAAAGGCTGTGGTATGTGCTGTCTTATCTGTGGGATGGTATATATAAAAGATCACTTGCTACTAATGGGGTTCCGGAACTTTTTCTCTTTTAACTGACCATTCAAAAACTGCGCCAAATTTCCTCAAAGAAAATTACACACTTTTTCTCTTTGGCATATTAATTGCTCCATTCAAAATTCCATATCACCACCACCACCCACGCCTGCTTTCGATCTTGATTGGGCTGCTGGTGCTCCCTTGCACCTGCCAGTGCAGGCGGTCCATCCTCTCCCCATCCCACCTTTTCTGTGCCCATGACAGGCATGCGCTACAACAGTTTGTTCTGAATGTGCACGTAAAGCCCTATGACCTGACCAGACCTGACTTAATGGAAAAATGTAGCATGTTTCCAAGACTATATGTCAAAATTATCAAATGTTTGACATCCAACAGCGGGTGATTAATACATCAATA
>JAECMU010018030.1:0-12347 GCA_016106625.1 Dracogyra subfuscus
GCCAGTGGGGGATATGAAATATAGCCAGTGGGGGATATGAAATATAGCCACTGGGGGTATGAAATATAGCCAGTGGGGGAATATGAAATATAGCCAGTGGGGGTATGAAATATCGCCAGTGGGGTATTATGAAATATAGCCAATGGGGTATTATGAAATATAGCCAGTGGGGGGATATGAAATATAGCCAGTGGGAGAATATGAAATATAGCCAGTGGCGGGATATGAAATATAGCCAGTGGGAGAATATGAAATATAGCCAGTGGGGGAATATAGAATATAGCCAGTGGGGGGATATGAAATATAGCCAGTGGGTGTATGAAATATAGCCAGTGGGGTATTATGAAATATAGCCTGTGGGGTATTATGAAATATAGCCTGTGGGGTATTATGAAATATAGCCAGTGGTGGGATATGAAATATAGCCAGTGGGAGAATATGAAATATAGCCAGTGGGGGAATATAGAATATAGCCAGTGGGGGAATATAGAATATAGCCAGTGGGGGAATATGAAATATAGCCAGTGGGGGGATATGAAATATAGCCAGTGGGGGATTATGAAATAATATAGCCAGTGGGGGATATGAAATATAGTCAGTGGGGGAATATGAAATATAGCCAGTGGAGGAATATGGATATAACCAGTGGGGGACTATGAAATATACACAGTGGGGGATTATGGAATATGAAATATAGCCAGTGGAGGAATATGGATATAACCAGTGGGGGAATATGAACTATAGCCAGTGGGGGGAATATGAAATATAGCCAGTGGGGGAATATGAAATATAGCCAGTGGAGGAATATGGATATCACCAGTGGGGGGCTATGAAATATACACAGTGGGGGACTATGAAATAAGCCAGTAGGGGGACTATGAAATATAGCCAGTGAGGAGAATATGAAATATAGCCAGTGGGGGAATATTAAATATAGCCAGTGGGGAATATGAAATATAGCCAGTGGGGGATATGAAATATAGCCAGTGGGGGAATATGAAATATAGCCAGTGGAGGAATATGGATATCACCAGTGGGGGGCTATGAAATATACACAGTGGGGGACTATGAAATAAGCCAGTAGGGGGAATATGAAAATACAGCCAGTGAGGAGAATATGAAATATAGCCAGTGGGGGAATATGAAATATAGCCAGTGGGGGAATATATTACAGTCACTAAAATTAACCTAATGCTGGCCTGTCTTAACAAGCCTGATCATCTTCTTTTCCATAATAAACTCGGTTTAACTTGTTAACATCTGTCTAATTGCAGCCAGTGGGCCACCATCAGAGCGGTCTGCTAAGAGGACAATATCGATTCCGTCAGACCGAATCTCCGTAGCCGACGTCGGGGAATACGATGTCATAAACTACGCCAATGAAGCTGTTTCAGAGAGGTGGGTGGAAGAATTGTTTGTTTTGTTTAACAACATCATTAGAGCACATAGTTTTATTAACCAACAGCTATTGGATGTCAAATTTTTTTATATATAGTCTTAGAGAGAAAAGCTACATTTTTCCATTAGTTGAAAGAGGTGGGAGGGTTAGGATTACGTTTTGTGGATTTACCCCAAATTTCAAGATCTTTACGTTTTCTGGTTTTCCACTGTTTGACAAAAATATACAAAACATATTTATGATATGGTTTAGGTTGGTGCTTTGCATGCATTTTCAACGTGTGGCCGGGACGTAGCCCAGTGGTAGAGTGCTCACTTGATGCATGGTTGATCTAGGATCGATCTCTGTCGGTGGGCCCAGTGAGCTATTTCTCGTTCCAGTCAATGCATCACAACAGGTATATCAAAGGCTGCGGTATGTGCTAACCTGTCTGAGATGGTGCATATAAAAGATATCTTGCTACTAATGGAAAAATGTTGTAAGTTTCCTTTCTATAAGATCATATTTCAAAATGTACAACATTTTTATCTCCAAAATCTGATAATTGATAAAATCAATGTGCTCCAGTGATGGTGTTAAACAAAACATTTTTTTTATTATTAAGTTTTTCTCTCTTTGTTTTAGAATTCCACATATTAAAATTTCTAGGTTTTCTGCTGATTGACAATTTTAAAAAAATATTCCATTGATAACTTATAATATTGTTTTGGCTGGTGATTTGCATACACTTTGAATGGGGTGAGATCATCATCAGTTATAATAAACCAAAATATTGGCCTGTCTCTACCAATGGGATTATCAATTGGTTTTTAAAAAATTAAAAACTGTTTTCGGCCTTATTATGAACATCAACTTTTATTAAAGGGACAGACCCTAGTTTTTTAAACAATAAGGCATATTTTTCACCTAGACTAGTTTCAGCCCATAAAAATTGACACTAAGTTTGGTTAATTTACAAACCTGTAACAAATTTAGATATAACAGAGTGAAATAAGAATCTGTTACCTTGAACTACCCTTAAACATTTGACTATTTGTTTTTGTTTGTTTTTTGTTTAATGACGCACTCAACACATTATAATGACGGTTATATCGGCGTCGGACATATGGTTATGTCGAGAAAAACCCGAGTGGTTAGCTGACGGGGATCGATCCTAGATCAACCGCGCCTCAGGCGGGCACTGTACCATTGGGCTATGCTGCCCGCTACATTTGACTAAAACACGACTGCAGAATCATTACTTCTCAGACACACGTACATTTAAAAAAATACAAAAATGCATTTTGTGCTGTTAGAAACACCAGGATGACCAGTAACACTTCAGTTGTACAAAAGTGGATAACATTAAATAATAAAATATAAGTAATGTTTGATTTCAGTGATCATAAACGGCTCTAATAGTGAAAAATATGCTGTAGTGTTTAAAAATTGGGATCTGTCCCTTTAAGACACATGATATCAGTCAGACCAATCGAGGCATTAGTAACAACTCTAGAACAACAAAACTGTATCTCTGCACAATGCAGAGTCCAGTGGATGTTTGGCACAATAGTGGTTAATTCCATGAATCTCTTTCCTATAGTACTCTGACGGTGCGCCATATTTTGGTGGAGTGTCCTCATCTTAAGAGAGACTCGGAAAGATAATTTTGGTCAGAGAAATGTGAAGGAATCGTTTCGATTCCATCCACAATTAGTTTTACAATTTTTACATGACACTGAGTTTTATTCTAAATTTGAATTTTATTTATCTGTGATATTTGTATTTTTACACAGTCATTTACACTGTGTTTTAATTTAATTGTTGAATTTTTATATTGATGTTGTTCATCACACTATTGTTTCATTTTACCATAGTTTGACACCCAATAGCCGATGTATTTTTCATGCTGGGGTGTCGTTAAACATTCATTACTTCATTCATTCACTCTATCTAGTGCCTAGTGCAAGAGTATTTAATAATGTATTATTCACTTGTCAGTGTTTTGTCAAATGATTATTATTTTCTTTTTTTTCTGTAGAAGCCGATCGTCCAACCGTCGTAGTGTTTCCACTTCACCAGAACCTGATGACTTTACGACCGCACTACAGAAAGCTGAGGTACGTAAACAGACATGGTTCCCGCGCATCATTAAAAATCATTAAAAGTCATTAATTTTCATTTCCTTTTTTTAAGGCCCTTAAAAGTCAATAATTTTCTGATATGTGTCATTAAAAGTCATTAATTATTGATAACTGAAGATCTCCGATAAAATCTGCACCTTTTGACAACGCATTTCTGTCTGAGCGGTAAAAGCGAAAGTGGAAGTTAATAGGTGCGCAGATGAAGATGCGCAATCGCCACCCATGCTTTCAGAAAATGCAAATGGTGCTCCAGTGACCAATGGGGAAGTGTGTGTTCAGCGACGCTTGGCTGACTGATGATGAATTTAAATTGTGGATTGCACCTGTGGCAGGGGACAAGTATTCTTTCCGTTGTCAGTTTTGTAAGAAGACGCGGAACTTGGGCAATATGGGTAAAATAGCTTTACGCACGCATGCAGCGGGCCAGCGTTACACACAGTTAATACAAACGAACAAACTTGGTGTGGGTAGTCTTGAAATATACATGTTTGCAAACCACAATAAATGATATAATTTGTGAAAACGGCCCATTTTTGTCATTAAAAAGTCATTAAAACCTATGTCAATGTGTCATTAAAAGTCATTAATTTTCAAGCTCTCTAGGCTGCAGGAACTATGACAGAGCAACCTGTTAATGACATAGGATGTTCAGTTTGGATTTATTCTGTAAACACAGATGGACATTTGTCTGTGTTTATCTGGAATTCCAGAGCCCATATTTTTTAAACTTATCTTATCACTGCAGTGGTTTTACAACATCGTATTATCAGGGCATGTTTTAGCTCAGTGGTTAGAGCGCTCACCTGAAGTGCTTTCAATCATAGAATCGAACCTCCTCTATGGTCCCATTCTCTGATTTGTTTTATGTGGATTCAGGATATACCCCGATGGTAAAATACTCACCTGATGCGCAGTCTGTTTAGGATTAATAGCCTTTCCGCTATTTGTCATTTCAGCCAATGAATTATGACTGGTGTATCAAAGGCTGTGGTATGTGCTGTCCTGTCTGTGAGAAACAACATATAAAAGATCCCTTGCTGCTAATGAAAAAATATAGCGGGTGTCCTCTGAAGACTACGTGTCAGAAATACAAAATGTTTGACCTCAAATAATACATGATTAGTTAATAAATTAATGTGCTCTAGTGGTGTTGTTGAACAAAAAAATTTTAACTTTAAAATCTAGCCTCTGCGGACAAGCAGGGTTTAAGTTGAAACCTCAAAATTATTTAATTTGGTGAGCTCGAAGTAACCAGTGCCTTTATAGGTGGTAGGACCTGTTGTGACCCTTAGTTACCTGTCTGACATTTCAGACCGCCAGCAAGAAGTCAACATCAAGTACGAGTCGTCGCGTCACACTTGACGACACGCTTAAGAGTAATAAGACCGATGTGTCGAAGAAGAGCGAAGACTCGAAGGTCAGCATAGACCCGAAAAGCAAAGCAAAGAAAAAATCCATTCTAGACCGCGAAGAGTTTGTAGTAGGTAAGGAATTGAAATTGTGTAGTAATTAGTCAAAAAGGTTGAAACAGAATAACTTGGTTCTTGTACATAAGATATTGTGAAATTGTGGTAATTAGTTGAACAGGTTTAAGCAAAGCAAAGAAGAAGTTGAGTGTAGACTGCAAACAATTTGTTGTAGGTTAAAATTTGTAAAACTTTGTAGTAATAGGTTGAAAAAGTCGAAACAAAACAAAAGAAGAAATCCATTCTAGACTGCAAACAGTTTGTAGTAGGTAAAAAGTTGAAAATGTGTAATAATTAATAAAAAATGTTGAAATAAAACAAATTTTAGCAAAGCAAAGAAGAAATCAATTCTAGAATGCGAAGAGTTTGTTGTATGTAAGAAGTTGAGGAGTGTAGTAATTCGTCAAAAAAGCTGATTTAAAAAAAAATGTTTTAGGGAAGTGAAAAAGAAATCAATTCTAGAATATGAAGAGTTTGTTGTAGATAAGAAGTTGACAGGGTATAAGTAATTCATTGAAAAACAAGACTCACCCTGTACAGTGCCAAATTAGCCAAATGCTAATTTTTATACAAAATGACTACAACATTTAGACTTCAGCTAATACAGTATTCCTCAAATTTACCACATTTTATTGTTTTTCAAACATATACTCTACATTTCTGAAAATTGGCTAAACCAAAATTGGTACCAGTGTGAGCTATGGAAATGTCGAAACAAAGCAAAGAAGAAATCAATTCTAAACTGCAAACAGTTTTGTAGGTAAAAAGTTGAAAGTAGTAATTAGTTGAAAAAAGTCAAAACAAAGCAAAGAAGAAATCAATTCTCAACTGCAGAATCGTAAGGATGTGGGCACGTGAGACGAATTTCCATTTATAGCCAAAATCTGAGCAAAGTTCTATTTAGATCTGTTATTTAAAATGTGTTGAATTAGAAATATTGTTGAATACATATAGTTGAATGAAAGAATGGATGAAAGATAAGTTTAGAATTTATTAACTAAGGTGATTTTAAATTTTGTTTGATGATTTAAATTTCAGCGGGTGAAAATAAAAATAAACATTTTCATAAAAATGACCACATGTGATTCAACATTTTGTGTTCTTGCCAATATTTATATTATTATTTATTATTATTTCAACTTGGTTTTATTACATTTGTTTTTCTTTTCCAGAAATTGCTACTAACGTTAATTAATTAATTTGACCTTACTTTCTACAGATCCTTTATTTCTCTTTGATGAAACAGCTTGAACATTTAAGCAGGAAAATGATGAGAGAGAGTTACATGAGTTAATATTTGGTTATCCTACAACCACCATTTCTATTGACAGAATATGATGATGGAAGAAGAAAACTTATATCCATGTAGTAGCAGGATATGATTTTGATGTCACATGACTGACGTCATATCACTGATGTCACATGACTGACATCACATGCATATTTATATTACAAAATCACTCATTTGTCCTCTATGTCATCGTACAATGTGGCTCAAGTAACAGACATAATAGTTTTTCTCTTTAATGTTTATGGTCTGCAGGATAAAGATAATAACTAGTTAATGACTTCGTATATCGGCTTTATCCTGTTCAGGTCGGATAAGAAATTCCACTCAGTAGAGTCTTGTGGAATTTCCCATTCTTACCTTCACAGGATAAAGCTGATATCTGACTCTGTACAGTCTCGTGGAATTTCCCATTCTTACCTTCACAGGATAAAGCTGATATCTGATCGGTACAGTCTCGCAGAATTTCCCATTCTTACCTTCACAGGATAAAGTCGATATCTGACTCTGTACAGTTTTGCGGAATTTTCCATTCTTACCTTCACAGGATAAAAACGTATCTGACTCTGTACAGTCTCCTGGAATTTCCCATTCTTACCTTCACAGGATAAAGTCGATATCTGACTGTACATTCTCGCGGAATTTTCCATTCTTACCTTTAAAGGATAAAAACGTATCTGACTCTGTACAGTCTCCTGGAATTTAATCCAATATCTGACTCTGTACAGTCTCCTGGAATTTTTCATTCTTACTTTCACAGGATAAATCTGATATCTGACTGTACAGTCTCGCGGAATTTCCCATTCTTACTTTCACAGGATAAATCCGATATCTGACTGTACAGTCTTGCAGAATTTCCCATTCTTACCTTCACAGGATAAAGCCGATATCTGACTTGTTACAGTCTCGCAGAATTTCCCATTGTTACCTTCACAGGATAAAGCCGATATCTGACTGGTTACAGTCTCGCAGAATTTCCCATTCTTACCTTCACAGGATAAATCCGATATCTGACTCTGTACAGTCTCCTGGAATTTCTCATTCTTACCTTCACAGAATAAAGTCGATATCTGACTCTGTACATTCTTGCGGAATTTTCCATTCTTACCTTTAAAGGATAAAAACGTATCTGACTCTGTACAGTCTCCTGGAATTTCCCATTCTTACCTTCACAGGATAAAGCCGATGTCTGACTCTGTACAGTCTCCTGGAATTTAATCCAATATCTGACTCTGTACAGTCTCCTGGAATTTTCCATTCTTACTTTCACAGGATAAATCTGATATCTGACTCTGTACAGTCTCGCGGAATTTCCCATTCTTACTTTCACAGGATAAATCCGATATCTGACTGTACAGTCTTGCAGAATTTCCCATTCTTACCTTCACAGGATAAAGCCGATATCTGACTCTGTACAGTCTCGCAGAATTTCCCATTCTTACCTTCACAGGATAAATCCGATATCTGACTCTGTACAATCTCCTAGAATTTCCCATTCTTACCTTCACAGGATAAATCCGATATCTGACTCCATACAGTCTCGCAGAATTTCCCATTCTTACCTTCACAGGATAAATCCGATATCTGACTCTGTACAGTCTCGTGGAATTTTCCATTCTTACCTTCACAGGATAAAGCTGATATCTGATTGGTACATTCTCACAGAATTTCCCATTCTTACCTTCACAGGATAAATCCGATATCTGACTCTGTACAGTCTCCTGGAATTTTCCATTCTTACCTTCACAGAATAAAGCTGATATCTGATCGGTACAGTCTCGCAGAATTTCCCATTCTTACCTTCACAGAATAAAGCCGATATCTGACTTGTTACAGTCTCACATAATTTTCCATTCTTACCTTCACAGGATAAAGCCGATATCTGACTCCGTACAGTCTTGCGGAATTTCCCATTCTTACCTTCACAGAATAAAGCCGATATCTGACTTGTTACAGTCTCGCAGGATTTCCCATTCTTACCTTCACAGGATAAAGCTGATATCCTATGTCATTAACTAGTTACTCTCTTTCTATACTGTTTTCAGCGAACAAACAGGACATGATGAGCAGCTGTGCACGTTAATCTTTGTTTTAATCTTGTGCAGTGTACCACAGGTTAATAACTCAAGGCAGCTATAGTGAAGCAATGATTTGAAAAGAAGAAACGTTTTGATTAATGATTGCCCAAGTTAACCTGTTATTTTTCTTCTTCTTCTGTTTTCAAGCTATAGTCGGCCTCAGTGGCGCACTGGTTAAGACATCGGGTTACAGGCTGGTAGGTACAGAGTTCACAGCCCAGTACAGGTTCCCACCCAGTGCGAGTTCTTAAGGGCTCAATGGGTAGGTGTAAGACCACTACACTCTCTTCTCTCTCACTAACCACTAACAAATTAACAGCTAACCCACTGTCCTGGACAGACAGCCCAGATAGCTGAGGTGTGTGCCTAGGACAGTGTGCTTGAACCTTAATTGGATATAAGTACGAAAATAAATTGTAGTTGATCATGCTTTAGGTTTGGTGTCCGGTTGTGGTGATAAAAACACTGTCTCTGTCAAAAGTCTTCTTTGGAACCTCCAAGCTTGACAGCCAGTGTTGCTCCGTTCGGCCAGTGCTTTATCCTGGCTTCATTGTAGAGGGGCTAACGTGTTATTTTAATCTTGTGAAATACAGGGAAGGTAAACCCCTCAAACCAGCTGGAGAAGCTACACAAGGTGTACATGTGGTGGCATGTGGGCAGCAATTAAACCTACTTCTCAGGGTTTTACATGGGTTTACTTTAACAGCAGAAGCAGTGTTTTAAAAGAAGAAAGTTCTAGTAAATGGCTTAATTGCCATGTTTGTTTTATTTCATTTAAATTATTTTCATGTTTATATCCAGTTAAGGTTCAAGCATGTTGTCCTGGGCACACACCTCAGCTATTAGGGATGTTTGTCCAGGACAGTGAGTTAGTTGTTAATTGTTAGTGGTTAGTGAGAGTGAAGAGAGTGTAGTGGTCTTACTGGGCTGTGAACCCTGTACCTACCAGCCTTATGTCGGATGGCATACCTACGACACCACTGAGGCCAGTAGACTTCCCATGTTAACGTTGGTTGTAATATTGTGGAATGAAGACAAGGATAATAACTAAAAATAACTAGAGAATCTATACATTTTAAAACTTAAAAGGTTTGATGAGCGACTGCTAATATTGATGTTTGTTTTAATCTTGTGGAATATAGCAATGATTAACAGGTAGAGAAGCATATTTTAGAAAGAAGAAAGTTTTGATAAACAAATGCACAAGTAAGAAGAAAGAAGAAGAAATTGATGAATAACTATACGAGTTAATGTTTTGTTTTAATCTTGTGGAATAATTAACAATTCAAAGCAGTTTGAGAAGCATATTTTAGAAAGAAGAAAATTTTAATAAACAAGTGCACAAGTAAGAAGAAAGAAGAATGAATTGATGAATAGTTATATGAGTTAATGTTTTGTTTTAATCTTGTGGAATATAGGGAAGGTAAATAAATCAAATCAGCTGGAGAAGCTGTACGGCCCTCCAACTCCCCCGCCGCCCAAACCTGAGACTAAACCAGCGTCTCCACCCAAGGGTGAGGATGAAAAATGTGTGACGTTTATGACTAACCCACGTTTGTGTTATTTCAAGATGTGTGATGTTCGTGACTAACCCACGTTTGTGTTATTTCAAGATGTTGTTATATAATTCAGGGGTGCAGAAAGTATTCTCCCGCTCATCAGATGAGTTAAAAAAATGCAACTACTAAGGTCGATGACAGTCACTTTTCGCACCCTTATTTTGGATTCGTACACAATAAATATAGCATATCTTACCGTAATTTCACTTGAAATCCATACTTCGTAAAAGCTACTGGTACAATTTTTCAATCACAAGATTTTCTTCAAACACATTCAGATGCATTAATAATGTTCAAACAAAAACTTTTCAATAGCAAGTTTGCATTGAAATATTTCGAGCATTCTTAAAACGGAAATGTCACGTACCCAGTGTATGGTTATTGTAAGGCGATTCAAAGTGACGTCATTCCAATTCAAAATTAACTATATTATTACAATGCTTAGCCACATTAAAATAAAAACTGGTCTACTAATCTTGACCCCGGTCAAATTTCTTTAACAAGCGGACAACGTTGTTTAAAGGTTGGTATTTTGTTATTTTTCATAATTCTGGACAAAATATTAAGTTTAAGTTTCAAAAAATGAAATAAATAAAAAGTACCTTTTGTCAAATATATCATATCAAAAAATTACTGTTGGATATGCTTTATTTACTGTGTACGAAGCCAAAACAAGTGTGCGAAAAGTGACTGTCGTCGACCTTAGTACAGCCGGCGATCTATCTTTTTAAAATTTTGTTTGACACGTAATGTTGATCACTTACTAGGTGTTCTTAAAGGGACATTCCTGTGTTTGCTGCATTGCAAGATGTTTCCGAAAAATAAAATATTTCTACAATTAAACTTACCGGTATTAAATATATTTTCTTGTTTAGAATAAATGTCTGTATATTCAATGTGTTTCTGGTCATCTTAATATTTATAACAAGCCCAAACTGAATTTTGTCTTTAAATAATTTCGTACGTATAATAAAATATATTTTAGGAAATTAAATGAAATTCAACCTCGTACAAATAGTAGAACAATCAGAAACATGTTTAGTTTACAGCCAGTAATATTTTAGGCAGAAAAATATATTTGATATGTAATTACAATCGTTAAAATGTTTCTGTTAATCGATAACATCTTAAAAATTGCAGCAAACTCAGTAATGTCCCTTTAATAATGTTTTGTCACTGATTCTTTAGACTGGCAGACTAGTTGAAATTCAGGCGGGCTAGTAAATTTTACTTAGTTCTGGTCCAGCAGGCTAGTGAATTATGTTTTATTTCTGCACCCCTGTACTTAAACACAAAAGAAATGCAACAAGATTTAGGGACATTTTATGGACTTTTGCTGTATTTATGTATCTTTGTAAAGCCCATTTCATAATTATGTCATCAAAATCATGTTATTTCCAATTGTTTTTTGTTTTTTTAAGTTTCTAGAAACCAGATATTTCATAAATTTTATATATTTTTTTATTAATATGTGTTGTATTTCTTTAGTGTGTCGTTTCACATAATTACATTATTTTCTTTTACTTATTAATGATAACATATGTCAGAGGAGTGGAAATATTATCACTAAATTAAACAAAGTTGCAAGATTTTAAAGTTGTTATACAATGGATCTGCTTTAAAATATACTTTAAAATATACTGATGGAAGGAAATTAGGGAACACGTCAATTGTAGACCACATTTAATCACAACTAGCGTAGTAATG
This sequence comes from Dracogyra subfuscus, assembly GCA_016106625.1. Classification (NCBI taxonomy): domain Eukaryota; kingdom Metazoa; phylum Mollusca; class Gastropoda; order Neomphalida; family Peltospiridae; genus Dracogyra; species Dracogyra subfuscus. Next base: position 11,621 of record JAECMU010018030.1, read on the forward strand.
TCTGTATTTCATACCAAGTTGTAATGTGGTATTGAATGTCTGTAGTGTTAAAAGAGCTGCCTATATGTTCCCAGTCAACTTCTGACAATATGAATTGATTTTTGATGCAGTCATTATTTTTTGTTGCTGTCTGTGTGATCTTTTATTCCTTTCCATCAGTATATTAAGAATCTGGAACTGGATAAAGGCATACTTAGCTAATATTCATCGGTGGTTCAAGCATGTATGTCATGGACAAACTCTGATTAAGCCAGACAGTCTGCCCATGTGAGAGGTGTGTCATGAGGATATAATAATAGGAAAATTAGACCTATGAATTTCGTTGAATGAGACATTTAAATTGAAATTAACCAGTCAACTTGGTGTGTACTGGATGAAAAGAGGGGACAAATTAGGTTGAAAGATTACCATGGAAAGAGTTATGGAGAGTACAGGATGGCATTTATAAGGGCATGCTGCCATACGATTGTTTTTTAACATTGGTGGTGTCGTGGTGTTACACTGATGTAATCTGTTTGGAGTGAAGCACTATGATTGTGACTGCGGTTTTTACTAACAGATTTGTTGTGATGTGGTTGTTTTCAAGACACTAACAATGTACACTTTGTAACCATCTTAACCCTGCTGCTGTTAAATTCATTACAGAAACATATATGGGTAACTAGGGGCATCCTAATATATCCATCCATCTGTCCATCCATCCATACATCCATCCATCCATCCATCT
>JAECMU010018047.1:0-14775 GCA_016106625.1 Dracogyra subfuscus
TCTATATATATAATATATATATATATATATATTTGGGATTTTTTTGTTTTGTTTTTTTAAATTTTTTAAGGAACCTTGTCCAAAGTGTATTAATTTAAGGAAAAGAAAGGGGCACTTGCCTGAGCTGTGATGGGTTGCATACATGATGGGCCACCCCCGGCCCCACTTGAAACCAGGACTCACCCTGCTCATTGCCAAATTATCCAATTCCTAAATTTCTGTAAAAAATGGCTACAACATTTGCCATTTAGTCTTTGGTTCATAAAATGTTCCTTACATTAACAACGTACCTTTTAATAATTTTAAAGGGAATATTTTACATTGCCTAAACCAAAATTCTTTCCAGTGTGAGGCCTGTCTAACCAAACACTGATGTAATTGGTTTAGTGATTGCCCTGTGACTAATACATCCAAGTATTGTGCTGTTTGTTGGAAAGTGCATAGAAAATATATATTCTTGTTGGTCAGTGTTGCATGTGTGGCAGTAACAGGCTTTGCTCTGACTTTCTCTCTGTCTCTTAGCGGGCAGTATAGCCCAGTGGTACAGTGCCCGCCTGATGCGCAGTCGGTCTAGTATCGATCCCTGTCAGCTAACCACTGGGGTTTTTTTCTCGACATAATCATATGTCCAACGCTGATATAACCGTAATTATAATGTGTTGAGTGCGTTGTTAAACAAAAATAAAAAATAAAAAATAAAAATAATAATTCTCTGTCTCTGTCTCTGTGTATCTCTCTCCTTCTCCATCTCTCTGTCTCTCACAGTGACACACACTGTCTCTCCCTCTTTGTCTATGTGTCTGTCTGTATGTCTGTCTGTCATTGTCTATCTCTCTCTCTCTCTCTCTCTCTCTCTCTCTCTCTCTCTCTCTCTCTCTCTCTCTCTCTCTCTCTCTCTCTCTCTCTCTCTCTCTCTCTCTCTCTCTCTCTCTCTCTCTCTCTCTCTCTCCCTTGATCTTGACCTCTTTTACTTCTCGTCTTGACCTTGAAATATAATATACTCAGCCCTTGAAATTCGGACTAGTTTGCTACGGCAGTTAAGTGCCGTCACAAATCAATTTTGCAATAGCACTACATCGGCAATTTTAAAGAAAAGATTAATGCTGTCAAAATTATTCATATATGATAAATGCAATAATAATATGCTAAAACATGACATCTCAACTTTAGTTTTGTAAGCTTTTATACTGGAATAAACCGATTTATATTAAATTGAAAACATTTGGCCACACTAAATGCTTCTTTTCTGGGATCTGTAATTCTTAAATTGGACAGAGTTCAGAGAAAAATGCACCACTCAATTTTCAGTTTGTATTGATAATGCCTCGGGCAAGTGTAAAACACACAATAACCCTAACCCTTGTACATATGTACAAGTTACTGATTTTGTATTGCCTACCACAATACATCCAGTTACACAAAATCAGTTTTAGTATTTCTTCTCATATCCTTTCTGCAAAGCATGGGTACTACAAGTCTGACTGGTGCATTTGTAATGGAGTTCAGTATATTTGTATGTTATGTGTGATATTTACCTCACCCCAGTCTTGAGTATGAGAAGAAATCAGATGCTACACATATGATGCACTTATTGATTAAAAGCAGAGGATCTTTTTTATATATATAGATATGTATGTCATTGCCAACTGATAGATCACGGATGAAGAAAGTACATACAGTGAAACCCTTCAAAGCCAAACCCTCTGTAAACTAAAATTCCTTTTAAAACCAGACCCTCTGTAAACTGGAATTCCCTCAAAACCAGACCCTGTGTAAACTGGAATTCCTTATAAACCAGACCCTCTGTAAACTGGAATTCCCTCAAAACCAGACCCTCTGTAAACTGGAATTCCCTCAAAACCAGGCCCTCTGTAAACTGGAATTCCCTCAAAACCAGACCCTCTGTAAACTGGAATTCCCTCTAAGCCAAACCTTCTGTAAACTGGAATTCCCTCAAAGCCAGACCCTCTGTAAACTGGAATTCCTTCAATCCAGACCCTCTGTAAACTGGAATTCCTTCAAAACCAGATGCTCGGTAAACTGGAATTCCTTCAAAACTTGACCCTCTGTTAACTGAAACTCCTTCAAAACCAGACCCTCTGTAAACTGGAATTCCCTCAAAGCCAGACCCTGTGTAAACTGGAATTCCTTCAAAACCAGACCCTCTGTAAACTGGAATTCCTTCAAAACCAAACTCTCTATAAACTGGAATTCCCTCAAAACCAGACCCTCTGTAAACTGGAATTCCCTCAAAACCAGACATTTTTCTCAGCTCCTTTTTAAAGATAGTAGACTTTTTACATGCCCCTTTTGCTGACTGGTTTCTGGGAGTTTCACTACTAATTTTGTCACTAAATGCAAGTGAAAATTCTGCAATAATTATGACTTTAACAAATATTTAACCATCTTTCAGTGTGGTGGGCAAACTCCTTTTTCTGATTGAACTGAATCATGAAGGAGCGAAATCCATGTGAAGTCTTCTCAGCAGTTTCAGTTTTTGAATTATGGACCATTGCCATAATTCAATTTTTTTATTTTTTTTTATTTTTTTTCTTTTAACAAAATATTATTAATAAGTCGAGTATGGTGGTTACGAAGATGGTGTTGAATAAAGTCGGATTATTTTTTTTATTTTTTTTTATTTAACAATACACTCAACAAATTTGTATTTGTTTTTATGCTATCAGACTGTACAATTATGGACCACACAAAATACATTATAATGAGAGGGAAAACTTGATGACGTGACTCCATTTGTTTCCTCGATCGATCTTTTTGATTTGCAGAATTATTTTGGGAAATTCCCCTCCCCTACTCAGAAGTAGATCTAATTGGAGGTGTGTGTGGGGGGGGGGAATGAGGTGGAGAACAGGAGACCTGTCCTCCCCTAAAAAAATTCAAGTGCCCCTTATTTCCCATCTTTGTAGTCCCCTACCCATCCCAATTGGAGAGTTTTTGTCTGTTGGTCTTTCTGTCTGTCCCATTGTCCCACATAGTTTTTCACAAATTAAAAAAATAAAATAAAATAAAATACCAATGCCTCAAGATATTGAATTGACATCTAGTGTATAGCTTTATCATGTACTGTTGCAGCTCAAATTTGACTATTATGGCGAATACCAGCCTCGATGGTGTCGTGGTTAGGCCATCGGTCTACAGGCTGGTAGGTATTGGGTTCGGATCCCAGTCGAGGCATGGGATTTTTAATCCAGACACCGACTCCAAACACTGAGTGAGTGCTCTGTAAGGCTCAATGGGTAGGTGTAAACCACTTGCACCGAGCACTGATCCATAACTGGTTCAACAAAGGCCATGTTTTGTGCTATCCTCCCTGGGAAGCGCAAATAAAAGATCCCTTGCTGCTAATCGGAAAGAGTAGCCCATGAAGTGGCGACAGTGGGTTTCCTCTCAAAATCTGTGTGGTTCTTAACAATATGTCTGATGCTATATAACTGTAAATAAAATGTGTTGAGTGTGTCATTAAATAAAGCTTCTTTTTTTCTTTCCATAAACAAATATTTTGTTCTTGTCCTTCCCAAAGCTGTATGACAAAATCACCATCCTCAATATAAAGACCATATCAAAGCTGTACGAAGACCCACACAGTGTTTGTAGTTAACACAGTAATCACGGATCTCTTGAAAAGTGGAAGACAGTCTGTTGAGGATGCATGAGTCAATCAGGATGTTATTCAACTGCCATCGGGTTCTAATAGACCAAATCAATTCCTATTGCTGATAATGTTAACGTTTACTAATAAAACTGGTATAAGCAGCGTATCAACACACCCACAAAAAGAAAGAAAGAAATGCTTTATTTAAGGCGAACTCAACACATTTTATTTACGATTATATGGCGTCAGATATATGGTTACGGACCACACAGATTTTGAGAGGAAACGTGCTGTCGCCACTCCATAGGCTAGTGTTATGTCAATTAACAGCAAGGGATCTTGTATTTGTGCTTCCCACAGGTAGGATAGCACAAACCATGGCCTTTGTTGAACTAGTTATGGATCACTGGTCGGTGCAAGTGGTTTACACCTACATATTGAGCCTTGCGGAGCACTCACTCAGGGTTTGGAGTCTGTATCTGGATTAAAAATCCCATGCCTCGATCGACTGGGATCCGAACCCAGTACCTACCAGCCTGTAGACCAATGGTCTAACCATGATGCCACCGAGGCCAGTCCAACACACCCAGGAAGTACAACAATTAAAAGTGTGGCACCTGACATCAAATCTAGCTGCAAGAGAAATGGGGGATCATGCATACCATTTAAGAGATTTAATTAATGTTTTTAATAGCAGCCATCATTTTTGTTGAAAATTACAGTTCTATTTTTGGGGGGGTATTTACATGTACATGTATATATGCCCCACATTAGTTTCAACCTCTGGTATAAAGTGCATAACAACTGTATAACAAATAAAAGTGTATTTGTTTATTGTCAATGGATAATAGTATTTGCACAAATAATCAATGTCACATACATTTGTACATGTATTATATACTACCAATTAATCATAGCCACAGCTGTTTTTACTCTGTACATATTTGATGGTGTAAACTTATAGTACTCTCTTTTTGATACAACCTTAAAGCGGCACTGTCTAGAATATTTTTATTATTTAAGCATATAGAACAGAAAATCTCATTACGTTTGGTGCCTTTAAGATGCCACAATCTGAATTGGATTGACTACACTGGCTTTTCCATGTTAAAAATAAAACTAGAATTTTGAAAGTAGGACACTTTTGGCGGGCCCCCACTGGGCTAAAAAATAGTACGGTTTGGCTATTGTTGCTTTACAAAAACCGAGCAGTCAATTTCAGCAGAGACTCATGGCGACGTTCTAAACACCGGTTGAATTACGCCTTTCAATTGTTACCTTATTTCACATACTTTAAAACACACTGTTATACTCATTTTTATTATTCACTACAAGTACAACTTTTAGAGTTTTAAAGAGTATTTTTATGTAAAAACAACACATTAACAAAATAACAACCAAGACTAATTTTCACAGTCTTATTGTTGCTAATATCCATATAAATACAACTTAACCAATTTATTCAGCACTTTTATAATATCTGTAGTATCACTTTAAATATCCTTCTGTACTACGGTAGGCCTAGTATAGAATATCCAACCAGTTTTGAATAGATCACACCACAACACACATTATAAAAGGCATACGAGTCCAGTGTTTAGAACGTCTCCATGCGTGTCTGCTGAAATTCGACTGCTAGAATCTGCTCGGTATTACAAAATGGCGAGAGTTGTTCTAACTAGCTAGTAAGCATTTGACGATATATATGCGTTAATGATGACAATTTGCGAGTGAATTAAAAGTGCAGTTATGCTTGTATTTGAACTTAGAACTTGACTGTATACGATTGAAACCAGACAATGCAGCTTTAACTGAGGCATGACTACTGTTTCCAATTTTTGTTGTTGAGATAAGCGATTTAAACCAGCTGTGTTCCAACCACAATTAATACATGTAGGTACACACGCTGCAGTGTATTTTTATACATCTATTAACCATATTAAAATAAGTGCATAAAGGGTGCACTTTAAATATGCTTGCATTTATAAGTTATTTAGGGGTGGGATGTAGCTCAGTGGTACAGCGCTTGCTTGATGTGCGGTCGGTTTGGGATCGATCCCCGTCAGTGGGCCCATTGGGCTATTTCTCGTCACAGCCAGTGCACCACGACTGGTATATCAAAGGTCGTGGTATGTGCTATCCTGTCTGTGAGATGGTGCATATAAAAGATCCCTTGCTGCTAATCGGAAAGAGTAGCCCATGAAGTGGAGACAGCGGGTTTCCTCTCTCAATATCTTTGTGGTCCTTAACCATATATCTGATGCCATATAACCGTAAATAAAATGTGTTGAGTGCGTCATTAAATAAAACATTTCTGTCTTTCTTTTATAAGTTATTTATTTGTGTATGTTATGTTTATTATGGGTATGTATGTAGTTATGCATTAGATATTAGATGTACTAAAATTTTTGAGTGTACAAACAATTATTTTGATGGTACATATGGGTTGTTTTTTTAATCAGAAAGTAAATTTTTTTTTTTTTTTTTTTTAAAGTAATGTAAAGTTTGTTTTATTTAATGACACCATTAGAGCATTATATTGAATTTTAATCTTATCATCGGCTATTGAATGTCAGACGTATGGTCATTCTGACACTGGTTTTTTGTTTTTAGAGGAAACTCGCTGTCACCACATAGGCTACTATTTTATGATAACTAGCAAGGGATCTTTTTTTTTCTTTCTTTTTTTCTTTCATTGCCTATAAATTACCTTGTACTATATGTAGCTCAGTGGTAAAGTGTTCGCTTGATGCATGGCCAGTTTGAGATCGATCCCCCACTGGGCTATTTTTCATTCCAGCCAGTGCACCATGACGTATATTAAAGGTTGTGGTATGTGTCGTCCTATCTGTGTGATGGTGCATATAAAAGATCCCTAACTACTAATGGAAAAAGGTAGCAGGTTTCTTCTCTAAGACTATATGTAAAAATTATAAAATGTTTGACATCCAGTAGCCAATGATTAATTAATCAATGTGCTCTAGTGGTGTTGTTAAACAAAACAAATATTCTCTTTTTTCTACGATAGACCACTCATACCAATAAAACAACAAGTGATATTTTGTATGCTATTGCCTGTAGATAACACAGCATATATATACATATATATATATATATATACCACAGCCTTTGATATCTACCAGTCATACCACACTAGCTGGTAGGGATGGGGAAAACATAACACAGTACATATACCACAGCCTTTGATATGTACCAGTCATACCACACTAGCTGGTAGGGATGGGGAAAACATAACACAGTACATATACCACAGCCTTGGATATGTACCAGTCATACCACACTAGCTGGTAGGGATGGGGAAAGCATGACACTTCTTTCTTTCTTTCCTACATCGAAGTATAATCTGGGAAGTGCTTTCTGCACTATAATTAATAATCATGCAGGCAATTTTTGTGATATATGTTATTTATTTAATTATTTTAATTGTTTTTAAATGTATACTTATTCATTCATTACCTGATGCATTCATTTGTTGTTTAATTAATTTATTGATTGATTTTGTTTGTTTCTATATTCATTAATTCATTCATTCATTAATTTGTTTAATTATTATGTTTTTTTAAAACTTATTTACAGTTACACATATGAGGAAGTTGAAGAAATAGCAAACAATATTTTGAAGCGAGTAAGATGTCGGCCATCACTAGGTATCATCTGCGGTTCGGGTCTGGGTAAACTCGCCAACACGGTGACCGGTCAGGAGATTATTAAATACAATGAGATCCCAGGATTTCCAGTCAGCACCGGTACGTGGATTGTTGTACCATTGTCGTCATGGCAGGGTTAGCCCTTGCACTCCCCAAGACAGGCCTCGGTGGCGTCGTGGTTAGGCCATCGGTCAACAGGCTGGTAGGTACTGGGTTCGGATCCCTATACGAGGCATGGGATTTTTAATCCAGATACCGACTCCAAACCCTGAGTGAGTGCTCCGCAAGGCTCAATGGGAAGGTGTAAACCACTTGCACCGACCAGTGATCCATAACTGGTTCAACAAAGGCCATGGTTTGTGTTATCTTGTTTGTGGTAAAATGCAAATAAAAGATCCCTTGCTGGTAATCGGAAAGAGTAGCCCATGAAGTGGCGACAGCGGGTTTCCTAAAAATAAATCTGTGTGTTAACCATATGTCTAACACCATATAATCATAAATAAAATGTTTGAGTGCGTCGTTAAATAAAACATTTCTTTCTTTCTTTTCTGATCAGTGATCCATAACTGCTTTATTTAACGAAGCACTGAACACATTTTATTAGAGGAAACCCGCTGTCGCCACTTCATGAGCTACTCTTTCTGATTAACAGCAAAATTAAGGATCTTTTATTTGCATTTCTTACAGGCAGCATAGCACAAACCATGGCCTTTGTTGAACCAGCTATGGATCTCTGGTCGGTGCAAGTGGTTTACACCTACCCATTGAGCCTTGCGGAGCACTCACTCAGGGTTTGGAGTCGGTATCTGGATTAAAAATCCCATGCCTCGACTGGGATCTGAACCCAGTACCTACCAGCCTGTTGACCGATGGCCTAACCATGACGCCACCAAGGCCGGTAATGTAAATGATGTCGGGGATAATGTTCAGCATTTTCTTTACAGCCAAATAATAATTTTTCTATGCTACTAAAGCTGCTGCGTATTAAAATATGTCATTTCATGTCTATGAAATAAATCAATCAACAGTTTTCTGCAAATCTTTGTAGAGGGTATTTATAACATATCTGTTATCTGCGTAATAAATGAAAAACGTTATATAAATGACATGCCAAGCAGCCAAACAAATGGATTTTAGCCAGCCAGTCAGTGGCTGTAGAAGCAATCTGCACATTGTTCAGAGATCAAAAAAATATGACCACATATAGTTGAGCCTATATGGGTAATAATATCTTAAAATATCAGTGAAATAAAAGTGTTATCAGTCACTCGGTGACGATAACACATTTTAGAGTGAAAATTTCACTATTTCACTCTAAAATGTGTTATCACTGTAAAAAGTGTTATCTTCATTGTAAGAAAGCCGGAACTATTTTGCTGCTGGCATTTTAAAAATAAATGTACATTTTACGAAACAATCTTAGTGCTAAGATCGCCTTTAGTGCATAGCTACTTTATGCATGCACTTAAGGCAGGGGTGTGGAATTAGTATGCCTGGACATGTAGTCTGTGGACAAGTCAGTTATTTTTTGTTTAATGAAACCCTAACGTCCACATGATCTTGCCATCCTTCACAGTATTTGCAAGTGTATCAGTTATTTGGTCCGGTTTTAAAATGTAGCCTCTGATTGGTCCGTTAGCTTGTCTTTGGCCTATCACATCTGTCATACTACCTTGCTGTTGCTGACACATAATTTAAGCCAGTTTATTTGGTTTGAAAAAATTCATCATCATGGAATTGTTTTTTAACTAAAAATGCCAGAAGTTCACCAGACTCGCGAGGAAAAACCCCCATCCCTTTTAAAAAATGAAAATCCCAAACTGAAAAGGACCATGATTACGATATGAAAAAACAAAAAGTCATTTTTAATTATTGAAAACAGGACAAGTAATTTTAACTCTGGACGAGTCCACCTGTCCAGGCCTGGTGCTTATAAAACTTTTAGAGTCTACACTCGAGACTCTAATAGAGTCTGAGACGATAACGTCATGGCAACGCCATACAAATTATATGTGTGTGACATCATTAGAAATTGAGTCTGGACTCTAAAAGTTTTGTAAGCACAGGCCCTGGGACAACTGAAGATGTTTGATATTTCCACACCTCTGACTTAAGGTGATCTTAGCACTGAAAGCGTTTAGTGAAATGGTGTCCAGGGGCCTAATTCACTAATTAAACTCTCTTAACTTTGCTATCCTGCTGTGCAATGCTAAAAGAATTACAAAGAGGATGCTTTGTTGTCTATCAGAGACTTTTGTGAATGAGGCCCCAGGTCTTTTATAATGAACCCAAAGTGCATGTAATAGTTATTCAGCCAAGCTCTGGTTATTTTTAGATGATATTTCCCATGCAGTTTAAATGTCATATAATTTAGCTTCTCCTGTAAATTAACTAGACTTACCATCCAGGGGCCTAATTCACGAATGTCTCTTAGGCTCTGTTAGACAACAAAGCATCCTCTTTGCAAGTCTTTCAGCATTGCACAGCGAGATCGCAAAGTTGCGAGAGTTTAGTGAATTAGGCCCCAGTTTTACAGGTTAAATCTACAGGTAGTCACTTCACCTTTAAACACACTGATGTCTAATGTCATTTTTGGTATACTTTTTGTTTCTCATTTCAGTACCGGGTCATGAAGGCAAGCTGGTGTTTGGTCAGATGTGTGGCAAGTCGGTCGTTCTTATGCAAGGTCGGGCTCACTGTTACGAAGGATACTCACCACAAAAGGTATATAAAGTTGAATATGTATTTTTAATTTTGATGTAGGAGTATATGTCTGCTATAACATATATATATATATATACATGTATTAAAGTAACTGTCACTTCCCGTCTATTTCTTGCTCCAGCCAGTGCACCACAACTGGTATATCAAAGGCCGTGGTATGTGCTATCCTATCTATCTGTCTGAGATGGTGCATATAAAAGATCCCTTATAATAATATCCATGCCTAATATATAAGAACACATTAAAGGGACTTTCCCGAGTTTGCTGCATTGTAAGATTTTTCCGACTAATAAAATATTTCTACGATTAAACTTACATATTAGATAATTATATTTTCTTGTTTAGAATATCAGTGTCTGTATATTCAATGTGTTCAATTTATTTATATTTATTTATTTATTTCATTGTTAGGGTTGACCCCCCTGTTACAAGAAGAGTAGCACCAGTGGCGTAACTGAGTCTTTATTTTGGGGGGCCAAAGGGGGTCAAGACCTTTGTCTGGGGGGGCCACTATGTGCTACTGCAGTTTTTCCATCATATTTATTGTGTACAATCAAATGGGGGGCCCATGGTGTGAATAGGAGGGGGGCACTGCCGGCCCCCCATAGTTACGCCACCGAGTAGCGCAGATATCTGCACATACATATGAAATATCAAGATGAATCATAATATCTACAAAATGTATGCATACTAATCAGTTGACTTGAATTAAAGGGGCATACCCTAGTTTTTAAACACTAAGGCATATTTTTAATTATTAGAGCCATTTTTGATAACTGAAATCATATTTTACTTAGATTTTGTTGTTTAGATTATCAATTTCCGTACACTGGAAGTGGTTTTGGTCATCCTAGTGTTTTTAATATCACAAAATGCACTATTGATATTTTTAAAAACAAAGCGGGCAGCATGGCCCAGTGGTACAGTGCCCGCCTGATGCGCGGTCGGTCTAGGATCGATCCCCGTCAGCTGACCACTGGGTTTTTTTCTCGACATACCGGTAACCATATGTCCGACGCCGATATAACCGTAATTAAAATGTGTTGAGTGCGTCGTTAAACAAACCAAAAAAACAAAACAAAAAAAACGTGTGTCTGAGAAGTAACAGCTGTGGAGTCTATTTTTAGAGGTTATTTCACCATTTCAAAGTCACAGACTCATGTTTCCCTCAATTGTAACTTCATTCAAATGTGTTACAGGTCTGTAGAGTAACTGAACTTAGTGTTAATTTTCATGGCTAGAAACTAGGGTATGTCCGTTTAACTATTACAAAATACTTCCTGAATTTTAAGTGCTTCACAAGTACACAAGAATGGCGAATGCAGCGAGGCTCTGCAATGAATGTAAAGGAAATCTAATTCAATCATTCCAGATTACTCTCCCAGTGCGTACAATGAAGCTGATGGGTGTGACCACTCTGATTGTGACCAACGCTGCAGGCGGGATTAACGAAAACTACAAGGTGGGAGACGTGATGATAATCAAGGATCATCTTAATCTGGCAGGATTTGCCGGGGTTAATCCGCTCGTGGGACTCAATGATGACAGGTAATGATAATCTGCTAGGACTTGAACAATGTTTCCCCCTGACCTCAGATTTAAGGTGAGCTATCGCTCTCGCTCCCCATCACTCACCTGAAACTAGTCCAAGGAGAGTAATTTGTAGCTCTCTTTAACATTTGAATTTATATGCTATCAGTATGCTAGGGGAGCAATTAATCACTTCCCTCAATTTGTTTTGTTTATGTAGAGTTCTGCAGACTACCAAGGAACTATTTCATCTGGGGCTTTCTCACAAAATATGAATGTTCAGTTCCCAACCAAGTGACCCTACATTGTACATCACATCCATAACATACATGATCCTATCGATAAGTCTGGCACTGACATAATACTGTAAAATGGGTATTATTTGCAAATGTGTAATTTTCGCATTTTTCACATTTTTAATTTATCCGTGAAAATTACACTTACGCAAATAATAAAATCCATTAGAAAAAGAAAAAAGAAGAAAAAACCAGTTTAGCAATTTTGGCATGCAGTTCTGCATCATACCATGTTTTTGTTTACGATTTGTAGAAGTGTTTAATTTATCAACGGCATCATTGGCGGCCTGTGTCAATTGAATTTCTTCAATCGATAAACACGTTGAAGGTTTAGGTAAACCAACAGTTTCAGGTTTTTTAACCTCTGCGAAGTGCGAACCTTAGAAAGTAGTATAATGAGCCATTTTTAATTAGCCAATCAAAATAAGGGACACAAATGGTTTTGTAAACTTCCGGAAATTTGCTACCGCAAATAATACTCATTTTACAGTAAAAAAGAAAGAAAGAAATGTTTTATTTAATGACGCACTCAACACATTTTATTTACGGTTATATGGCGTCAGACATGGTTAAGGACCACACAGATACTGAGAGAGGAAACCCGCTGTCGACACTTCATGGGCTACTCTTTCCGATTAGCAGCAATCGGTATCTGGATTTAATATCTCATGCCTCGACTGGGATCCGAACACAGTACCTACCAGCCCCATTTTACAGTATTTCACACAGGTCATCATTTTTTTCAAATGTTGATTAATCAACTTCAAATTTACGCAAACTGCTGGTAAGTTAGGAGGAAGTGAACCATTACATATTCTGAAATTAAAAGTTACAAATCTTGAAAGTACCGACCCTATTTTTAAACACTACTGGCCTTGGTAGGGGTAAGGCCACTACACCCTCTTCTCTCTCACTATAATCACTAACATCCAATCTAACCCACTGTTCTGGACCCTGGTTTACGAAGCGACCATAGCCCCAAGATGAACTTAGGTACATGAGATAGGTATGCACTTAAGGTGATCTTAGCGCTAAGATCGCTTCGTAACATAGGGCCCTGGACAGACAGCCTAGATAGCCGAGGTGTGTACCCAGGATAGCATACTTGAACCTTTATTGGATGTAATGAAGCTGAAATGAAATGATACTCTTTAAAGGGACACACCCTAGTTTTCAAACACTATACCATATTTTTCACTATTAGAGCCATTTATGATCACTAAAATCAAACATTACTTAAATTTTATTGTTTAAATTATCCATTTCCATACACCCGAAGAGTTTTTTGTTATCCCGTGTTTCTAATGCAACAAAATGCTTTTTTTTTCTTGGTATTTTTTAAAATGCACATGTGTCTGAAAAGTAACTGATATGGAGTCACGTTTTAGTCTATTTTCAAGGGTATTTCAACTTCACTCTTGTTGTGTCTAAATTTGTGACATGTTTGTAAATTAACCAAACGCAGTGTCCGTTTTTATGGGTTGAAACTAAGAGTGTAGGTGAACAATATACCTTAGTGTTTAAAAACTAGGGTCTGTCCCTTTAATAGTTCTGAATGATGTGTGACAAATTTTGTTGTAGGTTTGGTCCTCGGTTTCCTGCGATGTCACATGCCTATGACGTGGAACTGCGGCGTATCGCCAAGGCAACTGCCAAAGAAATGGGCTTCAGCAGTTTCTTCCGCGAGGGCGTCTATAGTATGATGGTGGGCCCATCATTTGAGACCGTCACCGAATGTAGATACCTCAAGCTTATAGGTGTCGATGCAACAGGTAATGCTTATAGTCAGGGGGAGATAACCACTGTATTACTAATGATTGTCTGAAGGTGAGTACATCATTTAGTAATGTCCAGAAAGAAAGAAATGTTTTATTTAATGACACACTCAACACATTTTATTGATGGTTATATGGTGTCAGACATATGGATAAGGACCACACAGATTTTGAGAGGAAACCCGCTGTCACCACTTCATGAGCTATTCTTCCGGTTAGCTTCAACAGATCTTTTATTTGCGCTTTCCAAAGGCAGGATGGCACAAACCATGGCCTTTGTTGAACCAGTTATGGATCACTGGTCGGTGCAAGTGGTTTACACATACCCATTGAGCCTTGCAGAGCACTCACTCAGGGTTTGGAGCCGGTATCAGGATTAAAAATCCCATGCCTCGAATGGGATCCGAACCCAGTACCTATCAGCCTGTAGACCGATGGCCTAACCACAATGCCACCAAGGCCAGTTTAGTAATGTCCATGTAGATATCTCAAACTCATAGGTGTCGATGCAACAGGTAATGCTTATAGTTAGGGGAGATAACCGCTGTGTTACTTACAATTCTCTGAAAAAGAGTACATCATTTAGTAATGTCTGTGTTGATACCTCAAGCTTATAGGTGTCGATGCGACATGTAATGCTTATAGTTAGGGGAGATAACCACTGTTTTACTTAAGACTGGAGGTGAGTGCATCATTTAGTCATGTCCATGTAGATACCTCAAGCTTATAGGTGTCGATGCGACAGGTAATGCTTATAGTCAGGGGAGACAATCACTGTTTTACGTAAGACTCTCTGACCTACTACATGGGTATAGGTAGGATTCAGGTAGAGTGCTCACCTAAGATGCTTGAGTCATAAGATCAAATCATCTCGGCAGACACATTAAGGTTTTTTTCTAGTCTAACCACTGCTTAACCATTGTATTTGAAAGGTCATGCTGTGTTCCATTCTCTTTAATCAACGTGTGCCTTTGTTTCAGGTTGAGCACTGTTCCCGGAGGTGATCTCAACACCTTTAATCAACGTGTGCCTTTGTTTCAGGTTGAGCACTGTTCCGGAGGTGATCTCAACACCTTTAATCAACATGTGCCTTTGTTTCAGGTATGAGCACTGTTTCAGAGGTGATCTCAACACCTTTAATCAACGTGTGCCTTTGTTTCAGGTATGAG
>JAECMU010018048.1:455-11178 GCA_016106625.1 Dracogyra subfuscus
AAAGGTTATGAAGTTCAAATATAATATAATAGGTCATGTTTGTATTATATTGTTGTTTACCAATGAGGCTATTACTAACATTACATAACAAAGTTGCTAAATATATATTAAGCACCATTTTTCGGCTGCTAAGATTATTGTAAATTTATGTACCATGTTTCTATTATACAGATATTGATTAACTACCAGGTGTGGTCTCAACACATGCTGCACGATATTGCTGATCAATGAATAGTACCATAATTCTATCAGCTGTATGAAAACATATCATGTAATCTTTATGGTTAGACGAGACTCTAATTTAAACAATTTCAGTAATTAGAGGAAACACATTACCTGATCCCTTGATAACATAGTTTAATGCATTTATAAACAGACATTAATTAACATACATTTTATGTATATGTATGCATTTCAGAACAGTGCGACACATTTGGAGAATACTACAATAGCATGAAACAAAAGTTTGTGAAGTTGAAACAGTGAAACACTGTATTAAAAAAAAAAAAAAAAAAAAAAACTCAATTCCATAACTGTTACTTTAAAAGACTTGCATGCATTTTTTAAAATAAAAATAAAAACATTTTGTGGTACCACAGTGGCCAGTTAGGCTACATTTGAGTGCTCTATTGTTTAACTTTACATGGCAGTGGTATCAACATTAACAAGTATTCTTGCAACTCTATGAAAATAAGGAACCTTGTAATGTTTTATACCCAAACCATGAAAAATTAAGACCACGAAAAATTCCGGTTATACAGTATTAGAAACATCAGGATGACCAGAAAAACTTCGCTTGTATGGAAATGGACAATGTAAAGTTTGATTTCAGAGATCATAAACGGCTCTAATAGTGATCATGTTTAGGCCTATTAATTTCCTGTTAAAACACAAACTAAAATAATTAATATTTCTATAATATATTGGAGCCACGACTTTTGTGCAAATGGACAGATGGGATGGATTAATGGATGCAGGATGGGATGAATAAGTGCATATGACATAAACCCCATTCCCAAGACACTATGATAATGCAATTTTATTTTTTTTGGTTTGTTTAACGACGCACTCAACACATTTTAATTATGGTTATATCGGCGTCGGACATATGGTTATGTCGAGAAAAAACCCCAGTGGTCAGCTGACGGGGATCGATCCTAGACCGACCGCACATCAGGCGGGCACTCTACCACTGGGCCATGCTGCCCGCTTGCAATTTTTAAACAGTTACATGGCATTGAAGAATTTACATGTAACAACTAATCACAAGAGAATTTGTTACCCACCTTCCACTTGGCCTCTAAAGCATCAAGCATGTCTTGTTTGTAATTCTTTTCTTGGTCCTTTTCTTTCTGCTCATCATGCTGTAATATTTAAGAAATGATTAGATTATTTAGGGTATGTACATCTACCGTGTACATAGATACACAATAGTCAAGGATTTACAAGCCAGTAGCCTTCAGTAGAACCATAGATCACTTGTCCCATTTTAGTGCTTCAAATACACAATTCTACATTATAATTTAATTTTTAAATTACTGATTCTGAAGCCTGACAAGCGGTGACACAAACTTACCTTTAAGTCTGTGAGCGGTCCTGCCACCAGATAGATCTTTTCTATAGAGATCACCCATGGTTCACTTCGGAGACGACTTATTGGAATCTGCAGGGTTATCTTTCCTATTACACCTGAAAACAAATCAATGTATATAATTATACAAATGTGTGTTTGTCATTTACAGCTTATTAATTATCCATTTGGTTCTATACACAATGTGAACACATAACTTAGTATAAGGACGTATCGGCTTTGGTAGAAATTCTGATTATTTTTTGGCCATGAATATACATTGTAATAACCTTAATTTTACCAAGCACACTGATGGAAATTATATGTATAGTGCAGTTAACTAGCTTCAAGGATGCATTCACATCAAAAGGAAAGAGAAAAACTCTCATTTACAGTCCTTTTTCCAACGCTCTCACTCTGTGGTCATATAATGTTAACATGGTTATTATCAATTTAAAATTGTCGGAAACCAAACTTATCTTTCAAGCTATTCTTTTAAGTTCAGTTCCATACACAAGAGAAATAATTGCTTTATATATCAGATGTAAAGCTTAGTTGTGCCAAATGAATGTAGGTCACTACAATATAAATTTTAGTTACAACCATCTTCTGAATCAAGGCCCTGATATGTAAAACAAAAGCTACACAGAGGTACCTTAGGAGATAGAAACTATAACATTATACGCAAGGTCATTATAACAGTTTCCAGTTCTGACCATTTCTGCTCTTCTGATTTGAACTGCAGACTGCTTTTTTTGAGCTTACCCAATGTCACACTTAATTATGGATCTCTTGTTTAGGTCTATTTAATCAGGCTAAACATTGCTTACAAAGATGAAATTTCATAAATTCTACGACAATGGAGGTCACCATCTTTGTTACTACATAAAGAAAACTTAGTGGCTTTGACTTGGCTATCTACAGGGCAATCATATTAAGGAAGGGTTTGGGGGGAGGGGGGAGTCCAGAGAGTTCAGCAACTGCACCCCATATACATGGTCCCGTGCTAAGCACAGGTCACAACTACTGTAGTTAATTAAGTAATAACAGATATGCTTATGTGTACACAGTTTACTGTTATAACATTATTATTACTGATCAATTACTTCGTGAATACATAATTATGGTTTTGTATTTATTAGGTAAAATACAGTAATCATGGCTGACCCACTAACCTGACTTCACTTCAAGTGGAATGTCCAGACTTCTCAGTGCATCTTTCTTCAGAGGCAAGTTCTCTAACTCCACAGCTCCTACAGTCACAACGACATGATTTAGTGACGACACTTTTCACAAATACAAACAGTTAAAAGTTTGTTTTGTCTGAGTGACAACACTACTAGAGCAGATTGATTTATTAATCATTGGCTATTGGGATGTTAAACATTTGGTAATTTTGACATACACATTAATAGTCTTAGAGAGAAAACCTGCTACATTTGTCCATTAGTAGCAAAGGATTTGTTATATGTATCATCCCAGAGACCGGATAGCACATACCACAGCCTTTGATATACCAGTCATGGTGCACTGGCTGGAATGACCAATGGGTCCAGAGATGGGGATCGATCCTAGTCTTGACTGTACATCAAGTGAGCATTTTACCAATGGCCAATATCCCACCCACCACAAATACAAGTAATATTTAGCTGTGATCAAAGCACAATGCAGTGCTTCTAGAATTTTCATAAAATTCACTAGCCATGATATCAGTGAATTTACTAGCCATGATTAAAAAAGCTCTAGTCCTACTTTACTTTACAGTATTACAATTTTATTAAATAATGTTGCCTAAAGAGGGAGATAGAGCTTAAAAACACTAACATTGGTGTGTGTGTGTTTGGTGTAAGGGCAAGATAATATTTACAAAATATACATAATTGCAATGTTTGACTTTTTTTTTTTACACTAGCTGTTGGGCATGGCAATTGTAGTTATTTACTATCCCGACATTGAATATCACTAGCCAAGGGAGTGTGACAACCCAGGGCTTTAGATCTCACTAATTTGGGCACAATGGGCACTTTTGTTTTCTAAGTACAGGAAAGTAATTTTAGGTCAATACTATCATTATAACAGCTACTGGAGAGTTGTCAATATTCAAAAATGCATTTCTAGCTGTTTTAATGAAAATAAACTTAATATTTCAGTGGTTTTGAGGTGAGATATTTTGAGGTCAGTATGTTTGTACTTAATTTGGGCATGACTATTTTGGGCATCTGTATTTTGGGCACAACGTTTATCGCCTCGACTTTAATGCAATCTAAAGCCCTGCAACCATAGTTTAGAAGCCCTGCACAATCACCCCAATGTCATATTTTAGATCTTCATGTACATGAAAGTGTACAGTAAATGTTTAGAAATGCAATCAAAATCTATACGATAAAACATAATGCATGTATATATTATTATATTGCATGTGTATGCATAATGTATGTTAAGAAAAAATATTATGATACATTGTAATTCCACTCTTAAAACAAACACATCACCATCAAGTTTATTAACCTCAGATATAAATATGTTAGTACCAGGATAATATCACATGTATACATGTTTACTTCACAAATTATTCAGGGGACAGACATAACAATGTTTGTGATCATACAATGGCATGACAAAAATAATACTGTTGAACGCTGTAAAAATATAATTTGATGTGTTATGGCATGACCCACCATTAAACATTTTCATGAGTTCATCTGGTGGCAGCAATTTGTTTTAATAAAATAAACGTGATTATGACATCGGTCAACAGGCTGGTAGGTACTGGGTTCAGATCCCAGTCGAGGCATGGGATTTTTAATCCAGATACCAACTCCAAACCCTGAGTGAGTGCTCTGCATGGCTCAGTGGGTAGGTGTAAACCACTTGCACCGACCAGTGATCCATAACTGGTTCAACAAAGGCCATGGTTTGTGCTATCTTGCCTGTGGGAAGCGCAAATAAAAGATCCCTTGCTGCTAATCAGAAAGAGTAGCTCATGAAGTGGCGACAGCTGGTTTCCTCTTAAAATCTGTGTGGTCCTTAAACATTATTATGTCTGACACCATATAACCGTAAATAAAATGTGTTAAGTGCATCGTTAAATAAAACATTTCTTTTTTTCTTTCAAAAATCAATAGCAATTTGGCGAATTTTATCAAAAAATCTGTAGCCAAATTCAAGTAACATTTAGCTGAACAAAATGTGTTGAATAGCTATACACATGTATACAAACGATACACGGTTTTCACATTGGTAATGACATATCCTTGCCAAATTCAACTTTAAATCACACTTGGTGAATTGGCCAATGACAGCTTTTAAAAACTCTGCATACCGTATATATATTATTGAAGAAAAAAACCCCAACATATAACACAATGCAAGTATGTGCATCTACATGTACGTGCTATAAATAAATGTGTGTACTTTTTGCTTACCTTGTAAGAGTGCAATAGAAAGCTGGTCGGTATTAAGGTTCTCCACATACTCCCCGACATACGTGTTGAGGACCCAGGCTGCGAGTCCCTCCAACATGTTGTTACTGTACCAGGTATCGCCTCATAGGCGCTGGACACAAATGTGACTGGTGAGGTACTGCAACAACTGAAAGTGTACAATCAGATAATAAACAACATAACATGTATACTGTCTAAAAGTCAATTCTAAAATTAAAAAAAAATTGCACTTTTATTTTTATGCCAAACATCGTAATTATGTCTAGTACAGTAACACTGAACAGTCTTACCAGTTCACACCAGCTATATCTGACATCAAGGAATCATTGGCTAAATTTAGCATTCAGACAACTTCAGTAATTTAACCCATTTATACTTACTTGCATTATTTTCAATAGTTTTTCCAGCAAATGTATAATGAATAAAATGGGTCACATTACCGACAAGGAAGTAGATTGTGTTAATGTGTTCAGGAGCACTAAAATCAGTGATGATAACTAATTAAAGAATCTGTTACACATCTACATGTATGTACAGTTTTACCAATATAGAGTAAATGATTTATAACAGCGTTCAAGTTAAACACTGAAATTTTGGGGGTTTTACAAACATGATGGAAGAATTGGTATGACGTTGGTTGTCATTCTGTAATACAATAAGGAAGGAAGGAAATGTTTTATTTAACAATATTAAAGCACTCAACGCATTTTATTTATGGTTGTATGGTATCAGACATTTGGTTAAGAACCACACATATATGGGCTTCATGGGCTACTCTTTTTGATTAGCAGCAAGGGATCTTTTAATTGCACCATCCTACAGACAGGGTAGTACATACCACAGCCTTTGTTACACCAGTTATGGAGCACTGTCTGGAATGAGATCCACTGACGGGGATCAATCCTACACTGACCGTGCATCAAGCGGTAATATAATAAATAATAACAATTAATATAATTTAACCAATTTAAAACGAAACTAGTATTTTCTTCACAATACTCAATTTAACAAGACAATTTTTTTCTGTAAATAGCAATTATATATTAACTAATTATATCTATGTTTACTAATTTATAATACATACATGTATCTATGTTCAAGGTTTATGAATCATGTTAAATAGACTAAGTACTTCCTTCATTTTATACTGAAAACCAAAAGAAACCCAAATATAATTGTTAGCTGTGACAGTAGGCTATTAAAAAATTTTGTTAAAGAAAGAACCAATTATATTGATATTCAGGAGAATTAGAGGTTGAAATACTATTCTTTTTATCAGACTTTCACATAAATTTGTAATCAAGTACACTTTTTTATTCAAATTACAAACTAACAAAACACATGTAAAAAATTTGTATCTGATCTGTCCGCCTTTTGGCATTCAGTATATATCATTGATAACAGTCATATACATGCAGTGTTTATCTGTCAAGAGCAAATATTGATAAACATAAATACATACAGGTACATACATATGTATGTACACTATGATCCCAAAGTTTTAAAACAAGTAGGGGGCCTATACAATCGTCAAAACAAATTATCTGTCAGGGTTTGAAACTCACCAAAAAAATAATAGCAAATTGTGGTAAGCAAACCACAAGCAACATTTTAATGCGGAATATAAATATTAATAGTGGCTCAAAAGATAACATTATTTTTGATGACTAACACCATTATGTTTTAAAAAATAAGTCCCCCAAACAGGACACTGATCACAGGCTGTTTCGAGCCCTGTCAGTTAAAATCCAGTAGTATATTTTAATGTTTACATCTTTTATGGCCAATCATAAGCCTATAACAATCATGTGACTGCATTAATTTCATAACATCATTTAAGTACTATTTATATGATTGTATGATTTATATGATCCTCAAAGTATATAATATCTCCACTGATGATTTGTAGAATCGGCCAACAAGTTTGTATATTTATTTTTGTAAGCAATTTCCATGACTTTCAGTGATTTACCACGACTTTTGCAAGGCATTTTCACAAGGATTGTTAGGGAGAAGTGGTACAAGAACATCTTTAAAGATATACACAAAACTATAAAAAAACCAAGACGTTTGTTTGGTTTAAAGTCGCAAACTCCAGTTTCAACAGGTCTGTAAAAATAGACAACAAGTTTAGTTAATCTACAAACCCGTAACATATCTGGATAAAGATACAACAGAGTAAAACAAAGAGTCTGTGATGTTGAAACAGGACTCGACTCCATAACCATTACTTTTCAGATGCACATGCGGTTTTTTAAATATTTAAAAAATAGTTCATTGTGCGACATTAAGAAGCATTCTTAGAGTACTGCTAAAGCAATACATGTCTCCTACCATGCCCAACAAATTTTCATATCTCACACTTTCAGATGTAACACTACTGAATGTTAAAAGTTACAACTGAGGATTTCACATACATGTATGAGCTCGTCTGCAAAGTTCATTCTATAGATGTTCTATGGGATGAAGATCTGGTGACACTGCTGGCCAGGGCAATACAGCCATGTGATTTTGATTCATAAGGCAGAGCTTGAACATAACAGCAATTGCCATCATTGAGATATAAAGTGACCGACGGCATTTTTCTGCCATCAATAAAACTGTATATATACATGTACCTGATATATTATCTGCTAGTATTTAACAACTGTGCTTTTGAAATACATCTACATACAGCAAAATAAATGGGTTGTGTCACCAGCCATCATGCATGGCTGTTGTTTACTCTCAGTCAGTGATGTCAGCTGGTGGGCAATAATGGTGGCTGGTTAGAATATACCAATCCTGCACAGCCAAAGTAACTTAAATTGCAGCCTACAACTACAAGGACGGTCACTGGTCGATCCAGTGATGTTTAGTCGATTGACAAGTCTGTCTACAGTTGCCTTTGTGATTTTGTCACAATAAATTGTCTGGCAATGATATTTATACAAATGCCTGCTTGAAGCATTGCAACTGCTCTCTCACAGTCATTTGTGGTCAACCGTGACATTGTTAAAGGGACCTACCTGAGTTTGCTGCAATGTTTAAGATGTTATCGACTAATAAACACTTTTTAATGATTATAATAAGTATCAAATCTATTTGTCTGCATAAAATATTAGTGGCCTTATATTAAATGTGTTTTTGATCATTCTAATAATTGTACTACGTTAAATTTTTTTATATATTTCCTAAAATAAGTATGAAATTATTTGAAAACAAAATCCAGCTTCGTCTTCTTAGAAATATTAAGACCGCCAGAAACACATTGAATATACAGACACTAATATTCTAAACAAGAAAATATATTTAATATGCAAGTTTAATTATAGAAATATTTTATTAGACAGAAACATCTTACAATGCAGCAAACTTAGGAATGTCCTTTTAAAAGGAATGTTTTGGATGTTGCTTGGTGCTTTTAAACAGTATTGAGCATCTGTGAGTATTTGATTTAAAAACAAAGTGGGCAGAAAAACATTCCCAACATGTAAATATTGTGTATTTGGTCTGCCTGTGAACCCATGACGTCATCAACAGCAGTCCAACACATGTGCAATATAGTACTATTAGTAGTTAAGTGAGGACTAATTAAGCACTCACAGCTGTTCTATTACCAGTGTTTCTGTCAGAAAGAAAGTTTTGGGTATAGCGCTATGAAACTGAATATTTACGTGTGTGCTGAATAAAACTGTAGTCGATAGGAAGTATGGGGGTCTCCCCCAGAAAGAAAATGGGTTAGGTTTAGGGTTAAGGTTAAGCAAATCATACAGTAATGATAAAGAGTCATTACTTTTGTTAAAAGATCAACTTAAGAAAACAAAATCTGCAAAAAAAATATATGTGGGTATGGCACCATACCCTCGGTGGCGTTGTGGTTAGGCCATTGGTCTATAGGCTGGTAGGTACTGGGTTCGGATCTCAGTCGACGCATGGGATTTTTAATCCAGATACCGACTTCAAACCCTAAGTGAGTGCTCCGCAAGGCTCAATGGATAGGTGTAAATCACTTGCACCGACCAGTGATCCATAACTGGTTCAACAAAGACCATGGTTTATGCTATCCTGCATGTGGGAAGTGCAAATAAAAGATCCCTTGCTGTTAATGTTGATTAAGAGTAGCCCATGAAGTGGCGACAGCGGGTTTTCTCTCAAAATATGTGGTCCTTAACCATATATGTCTGACGCCATATTACCTGTAAATAAAATGTGTTGAGTGCATTGTTAAATAAAACATTTCTTTCTTTCTTTCCATACCCATCTTACCCTCTGGCAGAAACCCTGATAATTATATCAATACAGGGATGAAGAAATACATTTCTCCAATATGTATACTTTCTTTTTCCTTTTTTTTTGACAGGGATGAAGTTCAATGTTTGATTCTTGTGTGTTTGTCAGAAGCATAACATAGCTGGGGGGTGGGGGGGAGGGGGTATAATAATAAACTGGATGCATGACACATAAATATATTTTTTAAATTTGATTTGCACAAATCATGGCGTAAACATTTCTCATGCCTGGAATCCAATTAAAAAAAATAATGAAATATGTTTCATGTGAAACTGATTTTCCAGGGATGATAAAGTAATGGCTTTTTTGATGGGGCCTAAATTACACGCATTAGACTAAATATCATGAAATGACTGGTAAAGAACAAACCTGTTGTCTATATATACAGACACTAGCTTGTTTCACTATACATACATGTATATATAATCTGGAGCACATATATATACACTTATTGATTTTTGCCTTGATAAAGCGTAAATTTTGTAAACTGAGGTAGCAGTATCCATGACGATGATACTGCAACTACAAGCATAATGGAACAGAGACAGAGATATTATTACCAATGCCATAGTTAATAAAAGTGCTTATATATTTGCCATCGATCTCAGTCACACACACACACCCCATCCCCAATGACTATTTGGCTCTGCCATAACTAGGGTATATAGCATAAACATTTTTATTTTTCAGATAACCAATATGTTGTGGTTTTAGTGTTTACACAAATGATTTTCATCAGTAGTTAGATACAAATGAAAAGGTTCATGGGCAACGATATTCAAATGAGAAACTAAGATAAGCTATTTTCACATAGCTGTCATGTGAAAGAAAAATTAAAATTAAGTTTGTCCGTCCTAACCTGACCGACCCACTAAAATTGACTTGTGTCAAAATCCTTTCTGACCTCTTTTAGGGATCCCTTTACCATAGTTTGACACCCTATAGCCGATGTATTTTTCGTGCTGGGGTGTCGTTAAACATTCATTCATTCTTTTAGGGAAAGAGTTGGGTTTTAATTTAATATTTAACCAAATTCAATTTATTCTCCTACAAAAAATAATAAAAATTCTAGTTTTTATGTGCAATTTGGAAAACAATCTAACTAACAAACTAGTAGTAAATTTCACAGTATGAAAAAAGCGTTCCCTGTGGAATGGAATATAGGCTTAAACTAGTGTAATAATACTAATATTGATCTATAGATGATACTTCGATTTGTTGGAAATTAGAAATTCTGTAAATTGCTATTCATAGTAACAAAAACACAATTTTCCTGTGCCACGAGATCTTGCACACCACCATGCATGTTTGTAAACCATGGTACATGCATGCTCTTGTGACACTGACAGGCAAAATGGGTTTTAAACTATACATATATATCAATATAATGGTAGCTGAACAGGTACCTTTACAAGAGCCAGATGAGGCTATGTATTGG
>JAECMU010018056.1:647-11827 GCA_016106625.1 Dracogyra subfuscus
TATTATTTATATGTGAATTTCGAATGCCAAATTGGGATGCCCTTTTCACGAATTGGTCCATGTGCCCTTTTTCCTTTACCTCTCTCCCCAAAACCCGGAAAACTAAAACTTGGATGCGTCCCTCTTCACAAACTTAACAGAACAGACCAACGTAGTCATAAGAAGCATCAGCAAATATTTAGAATTTTAAGATTTCCATTATAAAATGTTCTCGATCTCTGTTTTTGTTTACATCTTTTTAACTATTTCCTTATGGACGACCGGCTGGAGCAACTGCACCAGATTGTTACAGTCCAGAATGACAAGTATGACGAAAAACAACGATATATTTGCTATCCCAATTGAACCAATCATAACAGCGCTAGGTCGATTATCCTCTGCTGACGTCAGTTTCCGGCGGTGTGATGAAAGGGATGTTACATTCAAGACTAGTTCCCTGGTGTATGGTGTTCCATTGTTAGTACTGGGGATAGCCAAAGCACTGCAAAGACATTCTGAAAAAAATGTGCGAGCATTGTATATAAAAAGGGTTATGAGAACATAGCTGCAATTGGGCATAAAACCTATATAATCATTTTAGTTACAATATACATGTAATCCATTTAAAACAGCTGCAAAATAAGTCAGCCTGACAGTTTGAATATACAAATATATTTTTAAAATAAACAACTGAACGATTAATTTTAAATTAAATTCCGTGGTTAATTCTAATTAAGGCTCACACAACTGGTATTTGAGTTGTCACAAGGACAGTGGGTAAGTTAATTATTAGTTTTTAGTGAGAGAAATCTCGCTATTTTCCGTACACCTCCCCAAAGACACGTTATAATGCACACTGGGTGGAAACTGGTGTCTGGATGCGAACCCAGTACCTTTCAACCTTACATTGTATGCCTTAACCATTACACACTACCAAAGAAAGAAACACATTCAAAATTACCCATTAAAACAACAATTCATCATCATAATCATCACCATCACTGTAATCATCACCATAATAAAAATTGCATCATCATCATCATCATCATTGTCATCGTCATTATTAGTTTATTTATGAGAATTATCTCTTATAATCCGTCCCATCATTGTATAATTTAGAGAAAAAAAAAAGAAAAAAGAAAAAAAGAAAAGAAGTTTGGTTTGACATAAAAAGAAAAGTAAAAATGTTTTGGAAATAACAAACAAATACTAATTATGTGTGCCGTATACACACAATCGGCTCGGAAATAAATAATTTGTAGTAAATTTAATAGTATGAAAAAAGCGTTCCGTGTGCGACGGACTATAGTTGTATCTCACCTGGACAGACAGACGACGGTGTGGACTGAAGATTTGTTTCAGCTGATGACGAGTCTGAGTCCACCCAGGAGGCGCACCACAGTGACGATGAACTCACGGTCGTACTCAGATCATTCAGGGCGGTACTCATCAGGGGAGATAACTCTGATGAAAAACGTGACGATTGCTCTGGTATTACTGAATGCGACTGTGAAGAGGAATCACAGTTACACAAAGAAGGAGACGATTCTGACGGCTGGAGAGTCGATGAGATGAAGGACGGCTGAATCGGCGCTGGTGTCACCGGAGCCATCGGTGTAACTGGTGCTGGACAATTGAAGTTCGGCTGTTGGTCAGAATTAGAGTACAACTGGTTGGTGTTAGTCAAGTAATCTACAAACAAAGAAGGAAATGCGTTCTTTATAGAAACACTCGACAAAATGTAATCTACGGTTATATGGCGTCTGGCAAATGGTTAAGGATCACACACATATTGAGAGACGAAACCCGCTTCCCCACTTCATGCCTTACTATTTTCGTTTTACACCTTCATCTCACTGACAGAAAAATGCATTCCACGCTCTTTGTTATACCAGCTGTGGAGCACTGACAGGAGTGAGGAGTAGTAAACCCACGAAATGGTATAGACCCTAGTCAGAAATTGTAACAGGCGAGAGCGTTTCCACTGAGCTACGTCCCGCCACAGTAATCTACAAGCTAATCAGGGCGCCGATAGGTCAGCTATCACTTATACAGAAAGAGGCCGGAAATTAGTGGATATACAGACAATAATATTCAAGAAAGAAAATGTAATTAATATGTCAGTTGAAAAGACCGGTAGCTCATCTAAGTTACGTAATGGTGCCTTCCCGTCAAAAGTATTTTTTCAAATTAATTTTTAAATTAAAAGAGAGAGAATGATATTATCTGCATTCCCATAAAATGATTATAACCCAAATATAATATAATAACGTTTTTATTGGTGAATCTTATGCTATTCTCAGACTACCAACTGCCAGCAGTGAATTGGCCAACTTTCTGCTGTCATGATTTCTTCAACTGTCCAATTGCTAGTTTAAACGCTCGTAAGTCGGGAGTTGGGGAAAATACAACGCAACCGTCGAGTTGGCCAACTTCGTCGTGACAGTTGGTAGTCTGGTACTAGCATTAGAGGACACTTCGACATCCAATAGCGAATCATTAATGAATCAATGTACTGTACTGGTGTCGTTAAAAAAAACCTTTAACTTATAGAGGACAACCGACTGTTTAAACGAGAAAGAACTAGTTAAAGTACTAATCACAATTATACCCAGGTGATTTTCTATTCTTATATATTATTTATGAAAATCTCCGGAATAAAAACCATAAACATTTGTCAGTATTATTATGACCTGTTACTGTATTCAAACAACCGGTACAAAAAGGACAATAAATGACCTGTTACAGACAGAAATATGAGATGTATTTACAAGTTTACTGCAAAACATATGTAATTTGAAAAAAAACTATAACACCCAGGTCGATATTAATTACACCTGACAGATGAAATCACAAATACTAAGTATAAGAATACATAGCAGTCCAGCATATTTAATAATCAAATAATCATATAAATCTGCTAGCAACAAAAATGACTTCTGTTGTATCTATACAATCAATGTGCTAATAAATAATTTGTTCAAATCTTAATCTGACAAAGCAGTATATTGAACTTTATTGTATTAGAAAGGACATATGTATTACTTCTGCTATCAATATCAACCTGGGTGTTAGAGTGTTTCAAATTACATATGTTTTGCAGTAAAATTGTAAATACATATCATATTTCTATCTATAACAGGTCATTTATTGTAAGTGTTTTTATTCTGGTCGTTTGAATACCGTAACAGGTCATAATAATAATAACAACAGATTTTTATGGTTTTCATTCCAGAAATTTTCATAAATAATATATAAGACTGGAAAATCACCTGGGTATAATTTTGATTACTACTTAGCAAGTTTTCTGTTTTTGCTTAACTCGTCTGTGTCTAATGGCCTTATCTTGTTTTCGACAGGCGAATTGCCAGTATTCACGGAATCATCAATTCATCTTACATGCAGATTGTTATCTATATTTGTGACACAGCCTCTTGTTCATTTTCGTCGCTTTGTATTTTTTGTTTTTTTTTGTGGGTTTTTTTGGTTTGTTTAACGACGCACTCAACACATTTTAATTACGGTTATATCGGCGTCGGACATATGATTATGTCGAGAAAAAAACCCAGTGGTCAGCTGACGGGGATCGATCCTAGACCGACCGCGCATCAGGCGGGCACTTTGCTTTGTATTAGGCCGTGTTTACTCAATACAATTCAGAAATATCATAAAAACGTAGTTATAAATGCTGAACTTTAAACTACAACACGACTCACCGGCAAAACATCGCTTGATTCCAGAGACGCTGGACATGTTGAACTCCATTCCAGGAAGAGAATCACTGTCTAGAAACGGCTTATTCCTCATCAACAGCAGACATTCATCATCCCCCGTAAAGGTGAAGGCCGCACACTCCTCATTGGGCACGTCTTTAGTCAGACAATGGTTCTTGCATCCGGGGAGATTCCTGATTCCTGCACTGACCAAACTTCCCGTCAACTTCTTAAGTGGGTATGTGTCGTACCAGCAAGAATCTGAAAACACGAAATAATTCATTTTTCAAACATGTGCACGACAAAGGGAAAATTCCTCAGCACTAAAACAAAAAAGAAAATGAAAAACGCGTCAGTTTGAAATAACCCCAAAACATCAAACAGAAATAACATAGAGGTACTAAAAAACCCACAAAAATAAAATAAAATATAATAAAATAACCCTAAAACACTTTCAAATAAATGTAAAATAAATAACAATTCTAAAACAAATAATAGACGCTTGTGAAGTAAATCTCAAAGGTACTAATGCTTCAAAATAATAATATTAAAAGAAATCTAAAAGAAATTGTGAAGTTAGATCTAAACAAAATAAGAATATTCCTAAAACAAAAACAATTCCCAAAATAATTCTAAAGTTTAGAATCTTTCACAAATACACTACATACTTAATGTAGAGTCACAAATGTACTACACACCAAATGATGCAGCTTTCACAAATGCACTACAGACCTAATGTAGATTTACAAATGTACTACAAACCTAATGCTGTGAGTTCAAAAATTTACTACAGACCTAATAGTAAATCACAATATGTAATGTACTATAAACCTAATACAACTTTCAAAAATATACTACAGATCTAATGTACTACAGACCTAATGACTGTTAAAGGGACTGTCCTGACTTTAAGCTAATAAAATAAACAGTAATATAGATTAGTAAACTCACCTGTAATACATTTGTGTAAAAAAAATCAATGAAGAGTGCGAAACTGAAAGACTTACATAGAAAGATTCTTTAGGGATTCCCCGTGACACATTATTTGAAATCCTCGCGAAAAGGTGAAGGTCAAAGGTCGCAGTGATGACGAGAACACACATTTCCCACAATGCAACATTCGGTGAGCACACGTTTTTGGGATGCAGTCGAGTCGACCAATGGACAGTACGTCCACGGACGATTCGTCCACTGAAAATTCGTCCACTGAGGAACTCGAGACAATTCGTCCACTACAAAAAATTATTTCCGGACGAATCCACTGGGGTTTTATTTCCCAGTACATTTCGTCCACGGACTAAATAATGTGTATTACATGTACGTTGTACGTGGGGGCTAAATAAATTATTATATATGTTTTACCCAGTATATATTTTTTTTATATTTTTTATTTTTATTATTATTATTTTTTTTTTGCTGTGACATAAATCTACAAAGGTGAAAATAAATTATATTGCATTAGATTACGCTTCCCCTGCGCGTGCTGTAACCTCACCGTGGTGCAGGGGTGTAACATTCTCTTAGGGCATGGCCAATACAGCACAATTTAAAGTTTAGAATAAAAGTCAGTATCCGTGATAATTGTATTTGTATTTACACTGTGATATTATTCGTGATATTTGTATTTACACTGTTATTATTTATATCTTGAATTTTTTCTAATGATGTTGATCATCACCTTATTTATTTCCATGACCATAGTTTGACACCCAATAGCTGATGTATTTTTCGTGCTGGGGTGTCGTTAAACATTCATTCATTCATTTAGATTACGCTTGGTAGATGTTTCTGTAACAATGCTCTTGCAGACATAATTCTTTGGTTTTTCCATTTATTCGGTTATTGTTTGCTTCTCCAAGTTGAATCAAGTCGCGTCTAAAACAACACGCTTTGTTTGAATGACATTTGTTGTTTTTGTTGAATTTTGTTTTGTTTTTTAATGTACATTTAATTATATTGGAATTGAAGACAACGAGTTTTTAGTTTATTTCGAGGTTATTAGGCATATGGGGATAACATGTGACGAGAGAGGGTACAGTGGATATAATGTATGCCATTGAAGGAGAACATGACATGGGGTGGTGGGTGGGGTAATAAAGTCTTCCGACGCGGAGGCTTGCATTACCTATTTACCTTATCGCGACGTGCGAGATAATGTACGAGCGAGTGGACCAATCGTCAGTGGACGAATCGTTCGCAATGATAATGAATACAAACAGTTAATTAAAAAAAAATTGGATATTAATGTTGAATTCTAACTCTATTTTACTTTTTTTTGGTTATAGATTACCACAAAATAATGTTATGAAACAAATACAATGTCAAAGAAATAACTATTAATATGTATGGACAAAATGCTGTCATCGAGTGGACGAATTGTCCGAGGTGAGTGGACGAATCGTCGGTGGACGAATTGTCCAGTGGACGAACCGTATCGAAAACAGGTTTTTAATGTTATTTATTTTTTAATATTGACGTTTTGCATTGATTATCAACGACTTTCCATTTGTTTCCTACAAGTCAGTAGTATTACACCCCCCCCCCCCATTAAACTAAACGATACGAATGGAAGCATTTTAGAGGAAACAAGTAGACATGATGCCGATAACAATTCCAAGATATCATAATAATCTTTTTTTCTCTCTTTTTTTTTTCAACTTCAACAACTTTTTGATCTTGTCACTTTTCTATTGCCTTTGGCTTGGCAAGCCTTCTGATCGTTCTAGCAATTAGGGTTAGGGTCACTTGTTCTTATAGCTATAGAGATCTATAGATATTGGAAAGATGGGAACTTTTTCCATTAGTCAACTCGCCCCAACCCGAGCATTATACTCGTAATACTGTGATGGTGCAATTTTATGGGTATCTGGTCGTTTCGGCCGGTTGCTAGTCATTTCGTACCTTGGTCCTTTCGTACCATAGTAATTTCGTAGCTTGGTTCTTTTGTACCATAGTCATTTCGTACCTAATTTGGTCATTTCGTACCATTGCAAAATTGAAAGTCATATCGTACCCAATCTAATCTACGTCTATAAGATGTAAACACCACCTGCAACTGACTTCATAAATCATTTACTATTTAATTTTGTCCCTAAAAAAAAGATCAAGTCCACTGACGAACTCGAGACGATTCATCCACTACAAAAAATCAGTTCCGGACGATTCGTCCACTGTGTTTTTATTTCCCCGGTACATTTCGTCCACGGACTAAATAATGTGTACTACATGTACGTGGGAGCTAAATAAATTATTATAAATATTTTACCCCGTATTTTTTTTTTTTTGCCGTGTCATAAATTTACAAAGATAAAAATAAATTATATTGCATTAGATTACGCTTGATATATGTTTTTTGTAACAATGCTCTACAGACATAATTCTTTGGCATTTCTGTTTATTCGGTTATTGTTTGTTTCTATAATGTAGGCTACGCCTTTCACGCTACATGTCGTAGAATGTTTTTAGTACAATATACCCAGTAAAGAAAATCTTTAGCCCTTCCCTTTCAATTTGTCTGGTTTCTGTTTGCTTTACCAATTAAATGTACAGAAGTAATTATGACAGATGTTTCACCAAGTTGAATCCAGTCAAGTCTAAAACACTGACATTTGTTGTTTTGGTGAATTGTTTTTTAATGTACATTTAATTATATTGGAATTGAAGACAACAAGTTTTTATTTTATTTCCAGGTTAATAGGCATATGGGGATAACATGTGACGAGGAAGGGTACAGGGGATAGAATTTACGCCATTGAAGGAAAACATTACATGGCGGGGGCGGGGGGGGGGTAATGAAGTCTTCCGACGCAGAGGCTTGCATTACCTATTTACCACATAATGGCATGTGAAATAATGTACGAGCGAGTGTTCGAATCGTCCGTGGACGAATTGTCCGCATGATAATGAATACAAACAGTTAATAAAAACTGGATATTAATGTTGAATTGTAACTCTATTTTACTGTTTTAGTTATAGTATACCACAAAATAATGTTAAGAAACGATTACAATGTCAAAGAAATAACTATTAATATGTTCGAAAAAAATGCAGTCATCGAGTGGACGAATATTATGTCCGAGGTGAGTGGACGAATCGTTCGTGGACGAACCGTCCGGTAGACGAATCGTCCATGAACGAATTGTCCAGTGGACGAACCGTCTGAAAAGCGTTTTCAGTGGTTGTTATTGTTTATTTCTTAAACAAATAAGATAATAAGTAATAATAAGTAATATTCGACCATTTCAGCTGGTAACTGAAATTTTTTTTATCATATTTACTTATTTATTTATTTATTTATTATTATTAGCATATTTATTAATTATGAATATTAAAAAACCCTACTTTGGTCAACTGGAGCCAATTTCAGAAAACATCGAAGTTGGCCGTTTGTAGTACATACCAAATACGGCTCTTGACAGGGAAAATGGAAATAACAGTTCACAGGTGTTATATGGTAAATCAATAACGATGTGCTGCTCAGTAATGTGTTCTGATTTTCGAACTGTCAAAGTAAATTAAAAACAAAACCCCCAAAAACCCCAACAAAACCCACTGCTTTTATGCTATGGTCGATTCTTTTTTTTTATATACTGGTATGAAATGACTATGGTATGAAAAGACTTTTCACGATGGTACGAAATAACTAAGGTGTGAAATGACTTTTTGCAATGGTACTAAATGACTAGGGTACGAAATGACCAGGCAGCATGGTATTTACATGTGCTCTACGTCACAAAAAGGTCACGTGATGCGCTTCAAATGCATGACAAGTCGAAGGGAATCCGCCGTCTAAAAATAGACTCCATTTGACGGTTGAAGGTGAAAATAAATTGATACGTACGAACGAATATTTGGCAAAAATGCATATTGAGCTACTACGAACGTTTGGGGGACCAAAAACACATTGGATATATATATATATATATATATATATATATATATATATATATATATATATATATATATATATATATATATATATAGATATTCTGGACAAGGAAACGTAAGTAAATTGTCATTCTAACAATTAAAAGAGGTTTTATTAGCCGAAAACTTTATAGCATTGCAACAAAATCAGGACAGTCCCTTTAATAAATATATTGTACATGTACTACTAACGTAACGAAACTTTCACAAATGCACTACAGATGTAATGCGGATTATCAAACGTACTACAGACCTAATGGCAATTCACAAATAAATCTGAAGTGTACAGCGCAGTGCCTGGTCCTCCATTTGAAAGAGTACGTATATATTCGAATACATTTATCAGTGGCTTGGTTGTCGGGTTCTGCGTATTCCCACCAAGTCCAGCTCCCGTGCGGGCTACAGTCCGTCCAGCTATAGGTATTCGTACTTGTGTCGTACAAACCGAACCAGAAGTCGCTATTTCTGTTATAATGATAAAAGAGTGAATGAATAAAATGAATAGGAACATGAACTTGAATATAAAAATGAGTGAACAATGAGTGCTTTTAATATATTTAAACGCACTGTGTCACAGATAGTTGACCTAATTATTGACCTAACAAGGAATTGTATGACAATATATACATTTGATTTGTACCTAAAAGTACTTTATTGGACCATCTACGTAACCACCATATCACACTTATTATTGATATTTTATAAAAAATAATTGAATTATGGGTACGGTCCATAATTCTGAGAAAAATAACGGCTATTTGGAGAGCAGAGGTGTGACGTATTATTTTGAGTCATGTGACGGGCATTCCCCGAATAACAACACTGCAAAAACAATTCACCAAGCTCGTGTAACGACAACGTATGACCGTCCTATGCGACGTATGGTAAATAGAAAGAAAAAAACAATAATGAAAATAAGTTATTAAAAGTAATAAAAACATGCACTGAATGATAATAAGCTTATACATTAGTTTATTTTAGCAACAGTCGTATTTTAAACGTCGACAATCCCGACTAGTTAGGCCTTTGCATATATAGATAAATTTATCGTTAGTCGTACGCGAAAAACTCTAAACATCTGGATCACGAACACCTTCATTTTCCACCTTGTAAAATTCATTATTAAACAAAATATGCCATAACAGCTGACTTGGGATAGGAAATCTTACATTTTTAAAGAATACGCCGAACTAGACTATGTATATATACGATGTGACTATATATAGAAAAGGCCGTGCATAGATCCTCCGCTAACGAAGGCTGGCTATATTCACAGCAAACATGTATATAGGCGGTAAATAAATGTTTGATTCATCCATATTACTGAACTATCAGGAACAGGAGGAATACATACTAAGTACTGTAAGAACAGAGCGTTTTCTGGACTGGGAGGGGTACATGGATTTAGCGGACCCTTTTGTGTACGGTTTCCATAGACATATATGAATAGCGTAGGCCTAATATTGCTCGTACAGAACTATGAAAATAAATAATAATAATAAAAAGATAATAATAATAATAAACAATTATTATTATTATTATTAGCCAACTATACCTTTTTGGGGTGGAGAGTGTGGTGTTTTATCTGGGAGAATTTTGGCTGTACAAATGCAAGATTAACGTGCATACACACACGCACAAACGAAATGATGAACTTGTCCCTGCACGTATAACTGGATTCAACTGGGTTAAGTAATAATTCATTCTAATTAAAATTAGCTCCACTATTACATATGGATCTAACAGCAGCCCGTTGGAGCTCATGTCCAGCTGACCTTTCGTTCGACTAATCAAAACCAACCTTGGACGACAAAACATGCGACAGTTCACTGGGATTTTTTTTCCACGCTATACATTAAACCGAATGACCACGTTGCGAACCAGACAAAATAATTTGATAATAATAATAATAAATAATAATAATAATAATAATAATAGTAATAACAATAATAAATGGTGAATTCATGTTCTGAATGTTTATTATTTTATTTCTGCGTATTCGCAATTATTTTTTCATTATTTGCCATGTGTATAGCCGGCCTCCGTTTGCCAAGTCTCTATACACGGTGATCAGTTATATAAAATTCAAAAATACATTATACGGTTGTCGTATATATAGCCACATTACTACGAAGCTATTTGCCGTAATTGTTTAACTTATAAACATGAAGAGTTCTAACTTTTAAAAATTAAGCGTGTTATGGAATTCCCTCGATCGTAGTTCAAATAAAATGTTTTGGATCACACAGTAACTAGGTTTGGTATTCCAAATGAATGTAATTTCCATTTATAATCCATATTTAGAGAAATAAGGCCCACTAAATCCGTGATTGTGTGCCTTTAAGCTAATGCAAAATAAGTAGAGACGTTAGATAATGTTTTATTTACTTGATTTTTATCAATCTCAGTTTTGCTTTTGTTCAGCTAACAACATACGGCTGGTTTATAATAACTACTTACTAAAACGTGGTTGGAAACATTGTTTGTTTTGTTTAACGATACCCCAAGAGCCCGTTGATTTATTAATAACCGGCTACTAATCATCATTGTCAGACATTCCCC
>JAECMU010018060.1:0-15220 GCA_016106625.1 Dracogyra subfuscus
TACAGTACAATAAAAATTATATGTCACAATATATATATTGAACTCCAGTGAAAAAGCACCAGTCAGATTTGTAGTACCTAGTAAAAAGGATGAGAAGAAAAACTGTGTATGGCACACCTTATTTACTATATGTACTGCACATGTTAGCTACTGTATGTTACTATGTGTACTGCATGTTAGCTACTGTGTGTACTGCACTGTACACATTAGCTACTATGTGTACTGCACACATTAGCTACCATGTGTACTTCACAGTGATTGACAAACAGCAGACACTGGTTTAGCGTGGTAATTAAAAGATGGGACAGACAGGAGCCGGTGATCCCCTGCAGAGTGTAAACAGCAAGTGCTCATCCTGGCTATTGATCTTCCATCACAGGCTCATGCCTTCAGGGGTGTGCAGACGATAATTTCATCTCATCTCCAATACCCTGAATTGCTACAGCTAGTGGCCAAGTGTCCTAGTAGCAAGGAGCAATGAAAGAAAGAAAGAGAAAGAAAAAAAGAAATGCTTTATTTAGCGATGTACTCAACACATTTTATTTACGGTTATATGGAAAAAAAGAAAGAAATGTTTTATTTAACGATGCACTCAACACATTTTATTTACGGTTATATGGCGTCAAACACATGGTTAAGGACCATACAGATTTTGGAGGGAAACACGCTGTCGCCACTTCATGGGCTACTCTTTCCGATTAACAGCAAGGGATCTTTTATTTGCGCTTTCCACAGGCAGGATAGCACAAACCATGGCCTTTGTTGAACCAGTTATGGATCACTGTTCGGTGCAAGTGGTTTATGGAGCCTTGCGGAGCAATCACTCAGGGTTTGGAGTTGGTATCTGGATTAAAAATCCCATGCTTCAACTGGGATCCAAACCCAGTACCTACCAGCCTGTAGACTGATGGCCTAACCACGACGCCATCACGGCCGGTCAAGGAGCAGTGAGAAAACAGAAAGAAAGAATTTGTTTACTGATACCTCAGCACATTATATAAAATACAGCAGTGGAATTTACGAAGCCTGTTTTTAACTTACATGCATGTGACTATATACATTTTACAATGCTTAAACACCTGCGTTTATGAAAAAACGGGCTTCATAAATTTAGTCTCAAAGTTTGGTGCCTAACATATGATTACTGAGACTTTTGATTGATAGAAAGAAAGAGAAGAAACCCTCTGATTCCATTTAGGCTATTCTTTGTAATAACAATGATTGGGAATTTTCAGTGACAATGTTTCTTGGGAAAGGGTCTATGTTCTATGTTCAGACCCACATAATGCCTTGATAAATAGACATATATAACTTCTCTGTCTGAATTAAATTTGGTATCAAATATTAAGATTTCTCTCCCTTTTTCCCCATCACTATAATGAAACAAATATACTTAATATTGCAGCTTGAAACATACAGCTGAAAGATATCATTTAGGTGCACTTTTCCATCGGCAGAACAGTTCATATACAACCTTCATGGGGAAAAACATTCGACCATTATTCTACTATTGATCAGGATTAGTTTTACAGTTAAAGTTAAATTAGGTATAGGGCTAGAGTTAGATTTAGGGTTAAAGTTCTTCATGTGATTGCGCCAAAATTCATTCATATTGAAATGCACACCTTTTCTTTTTGGCATAATTAATGCTCCATTCAAAATTCCATAGCCCCACCACCACCCCCTGCCTGTTACCGATCCTTATCGGACAGCTGGTGCTCGCTTGCATCTGCCAGTGCAGGTGGTCCCTCCTACCTCACCCCCCCCCCCAACTTTCTGTCTTTGACGAAAAAGAGCTTGCTCCACAAGCTCTTGCGCCCACGACAGGCCTGCGCTACAACAGCTTGCTCTGAATATGCACGTTAAACCCTATGACCTGACCTGACCTGACCATGTGATTGCAGGGTGCAGGGTGCAAGGCTCATTTCAGGAGAGTGAACTTCAGCTTGCCTTGATTTTGCTCATGGCAGAGACAATATGGTGTACCAAGTTGTAGGAACAAGTACCTTTGGTATAAGGTGTTATGTCCTCCCCTTTGTTGTTAACTTTATAGCTACATCGATGGTGATAACTTATTTAAGCTGAGGCGCCAACGGTGATGGACAGGAATTGACAGAAAATAATTCCTGTGTCCTGGAAGGCATGGCACAAGACTGACTGTTTACTAACGAGATCTGAGACTATTTTAACACTGTGTCTGCGTTAATTTATTGATGGGAAACAAGGCACCAAGGGTAAATGGCACATTTTTGTTCTGCTATGTTTATATTAACTTACTTATGGCAAACCTGTGTCCATGTTAATTCATTGGTGGCAGTAGAGGAAACGGAGCAAAGAAAGAAAGAAAGAAAGGAATATTTGTTTACAAGGATCTGATTTGTTTACAAGGGACAACTGGTGTAACTAAGGCTGTGGTATGTAATATCCTGTCTGTGGGATGTTGCATATAAAAGATCACTTGCTGCTAATTGAAAAGAATAGCCCATGAAGTAGTGACAGCAGGTTTTTTTTCTCAGTATCTGTGTGGTCCTTAATAATATGTTGGACACCATATAACTGAAAATAAAATGTGTTGATTGTGTTGTTAAATAAAACATTTCCTTTGGTCCATATGTTATCTTGACTACAGAGTGTAATGGTATTTTTTAGTTATAGGTTCGAATCCCTTTGGTGGACTTTTTTTCTTCTAGTGCCCAATGACTAGCATACATTGTATCAAAACAGAGATGCCTTGCTTTTCTGTCATTCTAAAAGTTCATATAAAACATCCTTTGCTGCTGATGAAAAAAATGTAGCAGATTTCCTGTTAGACTATGTCAAATGTTTGATATCCAATAGCTGATGATAATATATCACGGGGTGGTGTTCAACAAAACAAACTTGAACTTGTTATCAGTGTACTTTAGCCTCTTAAGAATTGGGTGCGGAATGTAGCCCAGTGGTGAAGCATTCACTTGATGTGAGGTTAGTCTAGGATCGATCCCTGTTGGGGGACCCATTGGGTTATTTCTCGTTCCAGCCTGTTCTCCACAACTGGTGTAGCAAAGGCTGTCGTATGTACTATCCTGTCTGTGGGATGGTGCATATAAAAGATCCCTTGCTCCTAATTGAAAAGAGTAGCCCATGTTGTGGTGTTCTGATTGGAACGAGAAAACTCCCCAACAATCAGTTGAATGGATCCACCAAATAAATTAACTAATAAATAAGTTTAAATAAAGGATTATTTTTACCTATAAATCATTATTTGAAATTAAGTTTTTCTTTTTAATGTATTGTAACTCCGGTTTAGTCTTATTCAGCTTACCGTACTAGCACCATAGCAATGCTATACAACCCCGAGTCATAACCTACACTGCAGAATTATCTTCCCTTGCAATTCTTGTTGTGCTAGTACAAGTTAGTATTAATAATAATGAAAATTTTAAACAAATGTTCTAAATATGATGTAAATTGCTGAGAAAGTTGAGCTTTATCACAAGATTATGTTTCTTTTTAATGTATAAAAACTCCAGTTATATGATTTAAATCAGTGAAAAAGTTTAGCTTTATCACAAGATTTTGTTCTTCTTTTTAATGTATTAAAACTCCAGTTATATGATGTAAATCAGTGAAAAAGTTTAGCTTTATCACAAGATTTCTTTTTTCTTTTTAAGTACTGTATTAAAACTCTAGTTATATGATGTAAATCGGTGAAGAAGTCGAGGTTTATCACCAGATTCAAATACAAGTAGTAATGGGGGAAAAATAATCAATATTTTGTCTTTTGGAGTCGAGTGCATAAAATGTCATTTGAGCTGACTACAAACATCCATGTGCTTGGTAAAGTGGATTTGCAAAATAATGACAAGGGCTGCCGCCTGGTTAACGAGTAGCATACACGCACACACGAACACCGCCGACAGTTCAAACACCACCACGACAAATTTATGACAGGCGAAGAACACTTTCCCTTCTAGATATTTGAGCTTACGGAATTGAAAACGCAAGTAATCATTTTAAAATATAGTGTAATTCAAGTTCTTACCACGAGCAGTGTGATTGACAAAGAGGGTGTTGAGACCATTACTGGTATAAAGCCAGAGGTCGTTCGCTTGTTATTTGCAGTATGATATACAGCTTAAGGGTTAGAGTGCTTTATTATACATGAAGAGTTCAAATTTACATGTGTATGAAAATGTATAATACATTATTTTCCATTAGTAGCAAGGGAAGTTTTAAGCACATACCACATACCTTTGATATACCATTCGTGGTGCACTGGCTGGAATGAGAAATAGCCTAATGGGCCCACCAATGGGGATTGATCCCAAACTGACTGCACATTAAGCAGGCACCTTACCACTGGGCTAAATCCTGCCCTTTTATACATGAAGAGTTAACTTCCATGTGCTATGAACTAATACAGGCTTTTATACTTGGATAAAAAATACTGTTTTGTGCACCTACAGGTATTTCACCAATATATATTTATTTATTTATTTATTTATTCTTCAACCAAAACTTAAGATAAAACTTTCTGAATGGGCACCACCAGTTTATAGACCATTATGCAACCCTAACCCTACAGACAATCTCAGTACCTGACAACCATTATTTTTTTTCTTCTGTATTTTGTTTTTGCGACCAGCTTTCATCTCTGCATTTGCAGTAAGGTTCTGTGTTATGAATTTTTTCAAAGACAGAACAGCACATACCATTGCTTTTGATATATCAGTCAAGGCAGGATTTAGCTTGGTCGGTTGAGTGCCCACCTGAGGTGCTAATATTACATGATCAAACCACCTCGGTGGATCCATTTAACTGATTTGGTTTTTTTCTTGTTCCCACCAGTGCACCGCAACTGGTCAAAAGCCATGGTGTGTGGTTTCCAGTCTTTGGGAAAGTGCATATAAAAGACCCCTTACTACTAGTGGATGAATATAGCAGATTTTCTGTCTAAGACTCTGTATGTCACGAGTCCAAAACAAATTTGACATCCAATAACCGATGATTAATTAATCAATGTGCTCTTGTTGTTATGGTTAAACAAAAGAAAACTCTTTTTGGGGTGTTGAAAAGAGAATTAAACTCAGTTGGTCTGATGACAGATTCATTCAGTTTGCACTAAAAGCACTTGATTGACAGGAAGGGTGTTGAAACAATTCTGGCTAGCCAGTCACCATCGTTCATTTATACTTTTGCCCTTAGCCTAGAAATATATTGAATTTTTATTGAATGTCAGTCATTTGTATTCACGTCCTTAACCTCATAATATATTGCTTTCGGTTCATTTGTATTCTGGCCCTTAACCTGGTGAAATATTTATGATGGCATTTAACAGTGGCTCGTAGACTTGACTAATGATTCTGTTTCCTGTATATACAAAATTGTGCAAAACTCAACCAATAAAAATATAGCTGGTAGTCTTTGCCTCAGTGTGGTAGCTCACAGGATCGAAAAAAGAAAAGATATGTTTTATTTTAACAAGGCACTCAACACATTTTATGTACGGTTATATGGTATCAAACATAAGGTTAAGGACCACGCAGATATCGAGAGG
Organism: Dracogyra subfuscus; assembly: GCA_016106625.1. Classification (NCBI taxonomy): domain Eukaryota; kingdom Metazoa; phylum Mollusca; class Gastropoda; order Neomphalida; family Peltospiridae; genus Dracogyra; species Dracogyra subfuscus. Next base: position 5,540 of record JAECMU010018060.1, read on the forward strand.
AAACCTGCTGTCGCCACTTCGTGGACTAATCTTTCCGATTAGCAGCAAGGGATCTTTTATATGCACCATCCCACAAACATGTTAGTACATACCTCAGCCTTTGATATATCAGTCGTGGTGCACTTGGTCTCACAGATCCATTCCCCTTGGTGAACCATTTGGCAGGAAAAGCGCTTACATGATGTGTATTGTAGTCGGGTCTATGATCGATCCCCGTCATTGTGCCCAGTGGGCTATTTTTCATTCCAACCAGTGCACCATGTCTGCTATATCAAAGGCTGTGTTATGTACTATCCTGTTTGTGGGATGGTGCATACAAAAGATTCTTTGCTACTAATTAAAAAAAGTAGCAGATTTCCTCTCTATTGACTATATATCAACATTATTAAATGTTTGACATCCAATAGCTGCCGAGTAATAAGTCAATGTGCTCTAGTGGTGTCATTTAACAAAAGAAAAATGTTTTTATTAAAATGTATTTTGCACCTCAACCTGTCTCATGGTTGCTAACCTAAAAAGGTTAGTTTGTTTTGTTTAATGACACCAATAGGGCATATTGCTTTATTAATCATTGGCTGTTGTGCATGGTCAAACATTTGGTCATTCTAAATTCTATGTTACTACTACTTCAATCTTTTTTCCTAAACTGGTGTAACAAAGGCTGTGGTATGTATTAAGGTCGACGACAGTCACTTTTCGCACCCTTGTTTTGGGTTCATACACAATAAATATTGCATATCTTACCGTAATTTCACTTAAAATCCATATTTTAAAAAAGGTACAATTTTTTAATTACAAAATTTTCTTCAAACACGTTCAGGTGCATTAGTAATGTTCACATTGTTTTACATTGGAATTTCCCCAGCTTTCTTAATACGGAAACATCATGTACCCAGTTTAGTGTTATTTTAAGGAGATGAAAAGTGACGTCATTGGCATATTGACGTCATTCAAATTCAAAATTAGCTGTATTATTTCAATGCTTCGCCACATTAAAATAAAAACCGGTCTACTAACCTTAACCCCTGTCAAATTTCTATACTAAGCGGACAATGTTGTTTACAGGTTGGTATTTTTTTATTTTTCATAATTCTGGACAAAATATTAATTTTAAGTTTCAAAAGATGAAAGAAATAAAAAGTATCTTTTGTCAAATATATTATATCAAAAAATTACCATTGGATAAGTTTTATTTACTGTGTACCAAGCCAAAACAAGGGTGCGAAAAATGACTGTCTTGGACCTTAATACTCTGTCTGTGGGATAGTACATATAAATGATCAATTGCTGCTAATCGAAAAGAGAAGCCTATGAAGTGACAACAACAGGTTTATCTATCAATATCTGTGTGGTCCTTAATCGTATGTTTGACGCCATATATAACCATAAATAAAATGTGTTGACTGCGTCGTTAAATAAAACAAAATGTTTTGACATTCAATAGCTGATGATTAATTAATAAATGTGTTCTAGTGATGTCATTAAATAAAATAAAGTTAAACAATATTTGATTAATTTTAGTGGTGATTTGCGTTTTATGATTGTCAACATTTTCACAAACTTACAAAATGTTTGTTTTTTCTTCTTTTCTTCCTTGTTCCCACCTCGATCCTCTATATCATTGTGCTAGGATACTAAATGAAATTGAAACATTAAAATAGCATCGTCATCAGCCTGTAACGACAACACTGGAACACATTTATTAATTAATTATCAGCTGTTGGATGTCAAACGTTTGGTAATTCTGACACATAGTCATCAGAGGAAAGCCGCTACATTTTTCCATTACTTTACTTACTTTTACTTTTTTGTTTAACGTGCACATTCAGAGCAAGCTGTTATAGCACACGCCTGTCTTGGGCACACACCTCAGCTATCTGAGCTGTCTGTCCAGGACATAATAGAAATTAGTGGTTAGTTGGTTATTGTTAGTGAAAGAGAAAAGAGGGTGTATAGCGGCCATACCACCTACCCAATGAGTCCTTAAAAACTCGCTCTGGGTGGGAGCTGGTACCGGGCTGCGAACCCAGTACCTACCAGCCTGTTGTCTGGCTAGGCCACCGAGGCCGGTCTTTTTTCCATTAGTAGCAAAGGATCTTATATACACCATCCCACAAACAGGATAGCACATACCACAGCCTTTGTTATACTAGCACTAGCTGGAATGAGAAATAGCTCAGTGGGCCCACTATCGGGGATTGATCTCAGACCGATAGCGTCGTCTTCCTGAGAACCACACATTAAAATGAAATATGATATAAACAATTTACTGTAATTATGTCAACGTGACCCAGAGAGGTGACGAATTAGTTATTGAAATTTGTGTAGTATAGTTATCATGTCAGATTAATCAATAATTGGTCTTACAGCTTGAAAGATAATGAAAGCTTCTCGGTGATTTGCTAATGGCACAACATCATAATGGGATATATAGATTGACATTGTGGGAATGCCTTCAATAGAGCAATGGTGTAAATGCTATGAAAGAGAAAAACATTTGAAGCTGTTTTGTGTCTTAAACATTTAGGATATTTTGACATTTGGTTTTAGATCGGTGGAGGGAGGGAGATGGTGAGAGAGAGAGAATGAGAGAGATGGTATAATATATGAGAGAGATAGATTGAGGGGAGAGAGAGAGAGAAGGAGAGGAGAGAAGAGAAAGAAAAGTTTATTGAAAATATCACGTTCACAGTTACATTTTGAACTGGTTTAGTTGTACCAATTTAACTAAACCCAGGGCTTCTAGAATTTTTATAAAATCCACTAGCCATGGGATCAGTGATTTTTTATAATTTACTAGCCACGATTAAAAATTCACTTGCCCTACTTACTTAATACAGTTTTACTAATACATGTAGTAATAATTGGATATATTACCGAAATAGGGAGATAGAGATTTAAAAACACTAAGATTGGGGGTGGGGGCAAGATAATAATTTTTACAAAATAGACTTAAATGCAGCATTAGACAACGTTTTTCACTAGCCATCGGGCATGACAGCAATAGTTATTTACTAGCCCAACATTGAATATCACTAGTCATGGGAGTGGGGATACCATAATCTAGAAGCCCTGTAAACCACATACTGAAATGTTTTAGCTTTATTGGTTTAGTGAAAAGATCACATTTGCATAAACTGGTCTAGTTATACATTTGTACCAGTGTAGTTTAGACTAGTTTAGACTAAGCGGGCAGCATAGCCCAGTGGTACAGTGCCCGCCTGATGCGCGGTCGGTCTAGGATCGATCCCCGTCAGCTAACCACTGGGGTTTTTTCTCGACATAACCATATGTCCGACGCCGATATAACCGTAATTTAATGTGTTGAGTGCGTCGTTAAACAAACAAAAAAAAGAAGAAAAAAAAAGAAAAAAAGTTTAGACTAGTTTAAAGTGTTAGGTGTGAATGCAGCTTTAGGTGAATGGTCTATCACTGAGTAAGTACGTCAAGCCTGTTCCTGTCTTGTAGTATTGCACAGTTCTCTGGAGATGAGGCTTTCTGCAAGGTGAAGGGTTTCCATGACTAATTTGTAAGGACAGAAGTGAAGACTTTCTAATGGAAGAGGCCATATCACAATGTACCAGTGTCATGCCAATAACAGAGAATCGATTCGTATACAGATTTCATGATACAGTATCTGTCAAAGAACCGGGGAGGGACATAAGCTAGTGGTAAAATATTTGTTCGATGCGCTGTTGGTCTAGGATCGATCCCCATCGGTGGACCCATTGGGCTTTGTTTGTTTTGTTTGTTTAATGACGCACTCAACACATTATAATTACGGTTATATCGGCGTCGGACATATGGTTATGTCGAGAAAAACCCCAGTGGTTAGCTGATGGGGATCGATCCTGACAGACCGCGCATCAGGCGGGCACTGTACCACTGAGCTATGCTGCCCGCTTGACCCATTGGGCTATTTCTTTCTTTCTTCTTTTTTTTAATTTTTTTTTTTTATTCCACTGGCCCCTTTCCTTTCTCTCCTTTGAATTCCATCTCATTTCTTCCCGATCTGGCAAGTCTTTTTGATCGTTCTAATATTTGTACTACGGTAGGTTAAATTTCACTTAATTTCCTAAACTATTTATTTTTGTACGTACGTAATTATTTAAAGACAAAATCCAGTTTGGGCTTCTTACAAATGTTAAGACAACCAGAAACACATTGAATATACAGACACTGATATTCTAAACAAGAAAATATATTTAATATGTAAATCTAATCATAGAAATATTTTATTAGTCGGAAACACCTTACAATGTAGAAAACTCAGGAATGTCCCTTTAATAACATACATGTAACTGTACATGTACGGAGAGAATTGTGAGGTATTATTATTAATCATTCCTAGTTTTAAAATTGATATTTGAAATATCTTCTTAACTAACAAACACCTTGGTCTTGGATTTTAAACCCAATTAAAATTTAAAGAATCACTTCTGTACTATGAATTCCACCATTTTTTACTGCCTCATCTGTGCACTCTTTTTAACTTTCGTCTTCACTGAATCACTTGGCCACATGCAACAGCTGCTACTGAAGGTGTGCTATTTAAATTACTTCTTCCTTATAGACTACATAAAGCAAGGAAACACAATCAACAATGGATTTATGGCAGAAAATGTGACAAGTCATGTCCTTCATAAATCTCTAAAACCTTTTTCCCCCCACACATTTCTTTTACTGCATCCTGCCATATTAGAAGATTAATTGTTGGTATTAACATCAAGTACTGGGTGATAAAGTGATGTGTATGTAGCACATGTGTATATAATTCAAATGAAGCAATGTTTCATTGCAGTATTAAACCCCTACAGTGGATTCATACTCGGGATTTGTTTTTTCTTCCATTCCAACCAGTGTCCCAGCCAATAACCAGTTAGTTAGTCCATCTGGTGGAAACCTTAATTGCATGAAAATAAGTTGAAATAAAACTGTTTCAAACCCCTACAGTGGATTCATATTCTGATTTGTTTTTTCCTCCATTCCAACCAGTGTCTCAGCCAATAACCAGTTAGTCAAACTGGTGGAAACCTTAATTGGATATAAGTGTGAAAATAAATTGAAATCAAACATATTATAGAAAACCAACAGACGGTATGGTGAGATACGAAAATATGAAGTTCAACACGTAAACATCTCAGTGCTCTTTGTGATACATGCAAAGTGTTGGTAAGGTGGTTTCTTAATTGGTTCTTTTTAATAGGCAACAATCTTGATCAAATTATTCAAATTTTATGTCTGTAAAGTTTCTTTTGGACTATAGTATTTGTCTAGATGGGTTCTGGTACGGGGGTACGAACCCAGCACCTACTAGCCTTAAGACTGATAGCTTACATTAATCAGCTTCACCACGGAAGCCATACAGTTATCTTTTATGAAGAAAAAAAGAAAAAGAAAATGTTTTCCTTTTGTACAAGTTATTTTTGACACAAATGAAGTTGCATGGCTGAGATGAACATGAAAAGACTTTGAACAGAGCCTGGGGCTTTTTTTCTTTGTTAAGTAGCTGTTGATTATTCTAGTACAGGCTCCCCATCCCCTCCCCAAAGGTTATGAAAATCAAGACTCTCACAGTTGTTCTGAGTGGGTGGAACACAGCCATTGTGTAACCTTCTGAAACTGACCCTGATTGATTGTCTGCTAATACACTGGACCCAGAATAGACTTACAGTATGGTAGTTTTAATGTCCTAAACATTCGTTTGTGTCAGGTTTTTGCAGCATGCACTTAAAATGATGTAGTCATGGTTACACGGGCTGTTTATTAGTATATTTTTGTTAGGTTGTTTTTGTTTCTACTTTTTTTTTTTAAACATCTTTTATTAGAAGTTGCAGATAAAGAAAGTTTAATGAGTACTGGTACACAGATTCTTGATTCTAGGATTTCTTGCTCTAAATACATGTACTTGTATATTTATTATATGTAGTTCTCAGACATTTATACAAGTTTTCGCCTAAAATGAAGATATTATTTATTAGTTTTTGCACAGATCAATAATAAATAATAATGTTCTTTAAACTGTCAACTTAACCAGTGTGAAAAAAAAAAAGACATCCTTTTTACTGGTAATTCACACATTACTTAAAACATTTAGTTAAATTAAAGGGACAAACCCTTGTTTTCAAACACTAAGGCATGTTTTCACTATTAGAGCCGTTTATCATAACTCAAATCAATCTTTACTTATATTTTATTGTTTTGATTATCCATTTCCATAAAACTAAAAACCACCAAATGTATTCTTTATGTTTTTAAAAATTCATGTCTGTTTGAAATATAACAGTTATGAAGTTGAATTTTAGTCTCTTTGTAACGGTATTTCACAGTTTTATCTTCACAAACTTATTTCACTCTCTTATAACATTATCCAAATGTGTTACAGGTTTGTGACTTAAAGAAACTTAGTGACTTGAAGAAACTTGGTGTCCGTTTTTATGGGTTGAAACTAGGGTTTGTGTGTTATCATTGTTTCTTGTCATCCTGGTGTTTTTAGTACACGTACATGTACCGATAGTTCAAAAAGCATTTTATACAAAGTCTGTACACATAAACTAACACTGGGTGGTTTTAAAAATCAGTCAGTTTTATATAAAAAAAAAACCTTAATTTATTCTGAATCATCTTCATATTGAAATATACTAAACAAGAAAATATTCATGATATAATTAATATGGTAAATAAAGTGTCAAAATGGGCCAAAGATGATCACAAGTCACTGATAATTTTAATAGACATAAAATCTAACAAAACTGAAACGGAAATATTTTTTAATGAAGAAAAACTAAATATCTCTGTTTCTTTTGATGTGCAGTGCATTTATTGAGGAAGTACCAGTGTTTGTTTTAAATTTGAAGTAATGTATATTTCTATAATTTATCGCTTTTTCTTTACAAATTTGTTAGTCATTTTAATAAAAAATATTCCATTTGTATTGATGTATCTTCCAACAGAAATATTTCAAGAGGGACTGCATGCTTTTGTTAATTTGAGATAGACATGATGTGTGTCTCAGTAGGTTTCGGATTTTTCGTTATAAATGTGTCATGTCATTTTAGTTGAAAATACTTCACCAAAAAAAATTCCCGATTCATCTGTGTATAGAAATATTTCAAAAAGCAAGTGCATGTGTGTTCTTAATTTGAAATAAGTTATACTGATGGAAAAAAAATAATTGATCACATTTAAGTATAGTAAAAGCTAATAGTGGCTACATACGACCAGAATCTTCAATCCTTGGTGTTGGAAGTAGCTATTACTAGTAGTCGGTTCAATACTACTGACGTTCAGTCCCACTTTAATACAGCTTTGAAATACGAACGAACGAATGAACGAACGAATGAATGAACGAACAAACGAATGAATGAAGAAGTTTGTATTAACGACATCACTGGAGCACATTGCCTATTGGATGTCAGATATTTGGTAATTCTGACTGGTAGTCATCGGAGAAAACCCGCTACAGTTTTCCTAATGCAGTCTTTTATATTGTTTAGCATTCATGTGATAAATCTAGATTAGTTGTAGCTTGTTTGATACATAACAACACTGAATAGACAGTTTACTGGGGTGCCGTTAAAAAAATATTTTCGAGACTCGTGGAAAAATGTAAAAAAGCCCTGGAAAATAAACCAAAATGGTGCTTAAAAGTCCTGGAAAATGAAAATGTTTTAAAGTGTATGAACCCTGTATATAATATACAATGTCTTCACTTCAAATGATATATAGATAGATAGATTAGATTAGATTAGATAGATAATATACAGTGTCTTCACTTCAAATGATAGATAGATAGATAGATAGATAGATTAATTAGATGGATAGATTAGATAGATAGATTAGATAGATAGATAGATAGATAGATAGATAGATAGATAGATAGATTAGATGAGATGGATAGATTAGATGAGATGGATAGATTAGATAGATAGATTAGATAGATAGATAGATAGATTATAATATACAGTGTCTTCACTTCAAATGATAGATAGATAGATTGATTGATTGATTGATTGATTGATTGATTAGATAGATAGATAGATAGATAGATAGATAGATAGATAGATAGATAGATAGATAGATAGATAGATTAGATAGGTTGGTTGGTTGGTTGGTTGGTTGGTTGGTTGGTTGGTTGGTTGGTTGGTTGGTTGATTAGATAGATAAGATGGGATGAGATGGGATGGGATGGGATGGGATGGGATGGATGATTAGATGGATAGATGATTAGATAGACAGATGATTAGATAGATAGATTAGATAGATATATTTAGTGACAAAACATTATTAAGAACACCTGGTAAGTGATTAACATCACATGGCAAACAAATGTTAAAAACAGATCAGTAGTTGCATTTTTTGACTCGTCTGGCAAAATGTTTACTTACATTTGGCAAGCGGGTGAGTACTTTCTGCACCCTGGCATTTTGAAATCTTTATTTGATGATTACAAGTAGGTTGACCTCTGTAGTATTTAAATAACCTATTGGTTTGAAGTAACTTATTACATATAGTACTAACTGATAACAACTGTGCAAGTGGTATGGTGTCACTTCTATAACAGCAACACAAGGTGGTGCACTTGGTATGAGGGTGGCTAACTTAACATTTTAATTTTCAACATATTGATATTTTTTTAATGGTAGTTGTCAAGAGAGAGCATTCCCTAAAGCTAGTAGTCAGATGAGCCTCTCAATGTTGTATTTTGACATAGAAATTGTATTGAACTGCATGGAGGAAGTAATGGTGGTGTGCAATCATAAAAAAGGTGTCCCTCTCATTCCCAATCACTCCCTCAGTGATTTTTAGCTCCCTTAGCATCTAAGTTACATTGTATCCCTATCAATATGGCAGCCATTGATATTCAGACAAGTTTGCTATGGCAGTTAAGTGCCATTGCAAATCAATTTTGCAAAGGCACTATAGAGGCAATTTAAAAAAAAAAAGGATTTATGCTGTCAGAATTATTCACATATGATCCACTTCAGTAATAACTTTACTTTCATAAGCTTCTACACTGGAATAAACCGATTTATATTAAATTGAAAACATTGAGCCACACTCGATTTAATATAAATACTATTTTCTGGGATCTGTAATTGGACAGAGTTCAGAGAAAAATGCTTTCAGACTTTTTACCACTCAGATTTGCGATGGCAATGAAATGTTGTTGCAAATCAATTTTGCAATAGTTTTTGTGGCGGCATTGCCGATTGCTGTTGTGAATTTTGAGGGCTGATATGGTAATATATCAAATGGCTTCCCATAAATTAATGTAGGGGATACTAAATTAATCTGACCAGTGTTTATCATAGTTGAATCATGTTGACCAGTCTTCATCATATTTGAATCATGTTAACCACAGTCTTCATCACAGTTGAATCCTGTTGACCACAGTCTTCATCATAGTTGAATCCTGTTGGCCAATCTTCGCCATATTTGAATCATGTTGACCACAGTCTTCATCACAATTGAATCCTGTTGACCACAGTCTTCAGCATAGTTGAATCATGTTAACCACAGTCTTCATGATAATTGAATCATGTTGACCACCCAGTCTTCACCATAGTTGAATCATGTTGACCACAGTCTTCACCATAGTTGAATCATGTTGACCACAGTCTTCATCATAGTTGAATCATGTTGACCACAGTCTTCATCATAGTTGAATCATGTTGACCA
>JAECMU010018071.1:0-16625 GCA_016106625.1 Dracogyra subfuscus
GGAGGGGTTATTACCAGAGAGAGAGAGAGAGACAGAGAGAGAGAGAGAGGTGTTATTACCAGAGTGTTTTTCGGTATCGTCAGTATCATATATTAGGAATAAAGATTGTATTATGCGAACCTCATGCTATGTTTTATTTATATTTTTTAAACTTGTACTGTACTTGAGGTAACTGCTGATGCTGTCTGTAAATATCACTGGGTGCCACACTGTTTAGAAGCACAATTATATTAACATTTCATTAAAAAAAATGTATACTAAAAATATTTGCATTCATCATGTGAAATGTTTAACTGTTTGACAGGTCTGACAACTCGTGTTGACCTTTGTTGAAGAATTTGAACAAATCATGACATGTATTGACATTTAATCCTACCGTTCATAAAACACCATATATTTTACTAAATACTTCTTGTGAATTCCACCTATTTGTCTGTCTATCCATCTGTGTCTAGTCCATCCATCTGTCCTTCCATCCATCTGTCCTTCCGTCCTTCCGATCATCCATCCATCCATCCATCCATCCTGTCCATTCATCTATCCATTCTTTTGTTCATCCATTCAGAACCCATACATCCATTTCTTCCTTCTATTCATCTATCCATCCATCCAGAACCCACTCACCCATGCATCCATCCATCCATCTTTTCATCTATCCTTTCATCCATTCATTCATCCATCTATCCTTCCATTCATCCATCCATCCATCCAGAATCCATCCATCCATCCATCCATTCCATCCATCCATCCATCCATCCATCCATCCATCCATTCATCTATCAATTCATCTATTCATCCAGAACCCACCTATCCACCCATCATGCCATCATCCATCCATCCATCCATCCATCCATCATCCATCCATCCATCCATCCATCCATCCATCCATCCATCCATCCATCCATCCATCCATCCATCCATCCATCCATCCATCAATCCATCTACATTATATAGAATATTACATGCTGTATGTGACAATGACACACTGTCAAAGAAACAGGCAGAGTATATATATATTGTACTTTAACGTGTACGCATAGTATAACATACTATACGCATAGATAACATACTACATATATTACACACAATATAACATGCTGTGTATTTATATTACACACAATTTAACATGCATGGCTTGTGTGGTAAAAGCACATTGAGACTTGAAATCTGTGGCAGGCCTTTGTTACATCCCGGAACTGTTTGTCAAGCTCAGCGCGGTGACCGTAAAGGTGTACGTAGAAAGGATGCGGGTCTTTTGTTGTGTGTTGAATTCAGGTGGGGACGTTTGACTACAGATCAGGCTCTAATCTCCACATGTTTCCTCGTCATTGTGCATTCACATTCAAGCAGGAATAACATTATTTGTAGATCTTTGATGAGGAGAATTGACAAAGGCAGGACTGCCGTGGTTTGGAGTAATTTGGGATTTAATGAGGCTTATACATGAACAGCACATGATTCATATTTTACTAAATTGATAAACAGATATGAGAATGTATTTCCTGACAAAATAATGTGTAGAAAGTGTATGTATAAGTTACATTGATTTGGACATTATTTGACCATTTATCAGACCATGAAAACAGTTGAAGGTGTGATTGATTGCATCCCTAACTTAGATTATGGGAGCCATTTAAGATCCTGCCATACTGATACCATATGAAGTTAAAGTTTGTTTCGTTTAACAACACCACTAGAACATAATTATTTATTAATCATCGCCTGTTGGATGTCTAACATTTGGTAATTTTTACATATAGTCTTAGCGAGGAAACCTGCTACATGTTGTACTAATTGCTATTCCAAATTCTACCCCTTTTCAACACCCCTTGTTCCCCCCTTCTGGACATCCAAGACCCTAAGTTTAAGTTTGTTTTGTTTAACTACATCACTGGAGTCTCAGACATAGTTACTGGTGAAGTCAGACTCTGTGCCTTAACCTTAACTGGATATAGGAACGTTAATGGTAAATGAACATTAATTAAATATTGCACATGCAACTTTTTAAAATTGAACTAGTGAAGCCAAATAGAGAAATATTATTTGTCAAATGTTTCTAGATGTAACCTTAAATGAATATAAGTCTGGAAATCAATTCAATTAATCAAACAACGACAAACGAACAAACAAACAAACAAACGATGGAGATATTTAAAACTAGATAAAGTAATGTTATTCATGGAATGTTTCTTTCTAAAACTCCCTAACTTAGCAAATATATTATTTGTAGAATGTTTTTAGATAAAATTTAAATTGAACTTGTAATTGAATATAGGCATGGTATAGAATAACTTTAAAGGAAAAGAATCAAACACCAATAACAAACCAATAAAAAACACCCTGGTATTTACAGCTACATATAGATAGAAGTAGATAGACTAATGCTATTCGTGGAATGTTTCTTTGTGAAAGTCCGAACTTACATTCTTGTGTGTAGATAATCTGCGATGTTTGACCATACGCCACGTGTTTGCTCTGTGATATGTTCACAGCCTTGACTGCCTAATTGATTGACTAAACCAACAGTGTGTTGACAAACAAAACATAGGTTTGGCAGTGCAAGCTCCCTGTGAAGAAGAAAACAACACTGGACCGAGAAGTACAAAAAGATCTCCTGTACGGTGTGCTTGTTGTGTTCATAAACATTTTACCTCAGTGTCAGCCTGTGAACTGAAACTTGCAGCGGACTCAAACATTTAGTCTTAACCAACATCTCCGACACTGCTAAAGCATAATCATCTGCGACACTGAAGAATAAACAAAACTAAAATACACAGTGGGTCATAGCGACCTATAATTTGAGATGCATGTCCTCTGGTGACACTGCTGAAGCATAAACATCTGCGACATTGAAGCTTAAACACAATTAAAATACACAGTGGGTCATGGCGACCTATAATTTGAGATGCATGTCCTTTGTAAGTTATAACAGTTCTCTTGGTTAGAGATAACACTGTAATACACAAAAAAAGGAATTTCTGCTAACCACGGAGTGCAACAATAATCCTATATTTAATTTTAAATATCTTTAGATCGATAATTTTCCAGTCTGCTGATAACAAATATTTTACATATTAATCATTAATACAAAAACTCCAGGAAGAAACCCATCAGCTCCTACTATGTAAGCAGCACATTGTTGAAGATGATCAATATAATGGTACATGTGTATTTAAAATCTAACATAGTGTTACTATTGTATTAAAGCGGGAATCATTGCCTACATGGTGGTAGGCAGATATTCAGTGTTGTCCCCCGCCTGCCCCCAAGTTGATTGGGCTACTGGTTCTCTCTTGAACCTGATAGCGCAGGCGGTCCCTCCTTAACCCACCCCCACACCTTTTCCTGTCACAGACGAGGGGAACCGGCCAAGGCCGGTCCCCGCGACTGTGACAGGCGTACGCTACAACAGCTTGTTCTGAACGTGTACGTAAAACCCTTTGGACTTGGACTTGGACTCAGTGTTGTTGATATGGAGTTACAGTGGTCGGCCTTGGTCAAGACATTGGTTTTATAAAATTGTCACTTTCAGAATTGTGTAGCCACTTTAAGAAATAAAATTGCAACATTTATTTTACATAACAATCCATTAAAAAACATGTCTTTTTATACTAAATCAAATATATGGCAGGTATATAAACATTTCAAGCACATTCATCTCAAAAGGATTACTTTTTAATATAACAATTAATAAAGCTTTTTTTCAATGTGTGTATCCAGGAACTTGTCAGCTGGTTTATTTCAGTTACATTTACCATCCACGGGGCCACATACAATGCTATGTATAAACTCTTTCAAACTACTTATTAGTGGGGGAAAATTTGAAGAAGAGAGAAATTAATGCATACAAAAAACTATAGCACTGTATTAGTTTATTGTTAGTAGGGAGGACAAGGCAGTGCTAATTTTGAATAGTTCAGCTGAAATATAATGGTTGGATTTTTTTGGTAAATTTACCCTCAGTGACTTTCCAATAATGAGATTTACTACCAACAATGTTTTTGATTCAGAATTATACAAAAGGTTATATCACATTGTGAGCCATGCAGGCCAACAGTAAGATGCAATATTCATCAAGCCTTATTGGTGATTCTTCTTTTATTTTGCCAGACAGAGTACTTGGACTAGCTGATCAAGTACTGTCAGTTTTAAATGTCTATTTTTAAATTTATTTAAATATCTGTTATTTAAAAATATATTTGCTGATTAATTCAGAGCAACATGGAATCAATTTTACCAGTCCTAATTACTTTACAGGATAAACGTGTCACCTGAGGTGTAGCCTAGTGATTACATTCTTGCATAATGTCCTGGTAAAGTTCACTGGAAATGCCTCATCAGTTGACACATTAAAATATTAGTGTACATGAATACCTCATAATCAATCAGAGATGTCAAATAAATGCCTTTAAAGAAATTGGTTAAACTTCAAATAATATAAGCTTCATACCGCCCTGGTAATTGAAACAATTTTACGGACTTCACTGATTTCCGTAATGATTTCATTTGTGTATGCAACAGAAACTAATGTTAAATTCAATTCCATTTTTTTCCTCATAACTATATGAACAGTATATATGAGTTAGCCTTATCAGACATTGTGGTCTATTAACTTACAAAAATTGGACTGTTAAAAATTAATAATACATTAAATAGGCAAAGTAGTTATGAATGGATTTGTACGTCTTCAAAAGATGTCTATTTAACCAGTGTTTTCTGATTTGTATAGCAAAGTATCAATCATATATTAAAAACTAGCATGGACGCTACCATTCTTGTCACATTTATTTGTCTTTTGCTGGTATTATTAAATGGGTCTTTCTATCAGCTACATACGGTAAATATTGGCAATCAATATACAAAATTAATGTGCATGCCCTGTGTGTTAAGTGTAATATGAGTTCTTTTAATAATTATCTCTTCATAATTATATTTCTGTTACATTCATTACAACAAAACATCCCATTGGTCCAGACATCACAATGGAGTTGTAAAATGTTTTATAAAAGTAGAAATTACCTGTCAGGGATTTCCTGTCTGATGACGTCATTTTATATGGGCAAGTTGTCTTATTCTGAGTTATTGACCGTTATTGTTTATGGATAAACAAAATAAAGTATGACGTTTTAGTGTTATTATCAGCCTGTATGATTCAAATTTAATTATAAGTATTGTTTGTTGTTTATTTTACATTCATCTGGATATGAACAAAACAAAAATCATCTGCAAACTCATGTGAGAATAGCTTTGCCGATTCACACAGTTTGCAGATGATTGTTTTTGTTTATACCCTGATGAACGTAAACGAAATAACAGACAATACTTAAATATTTGAGGTGAGCAGTTTTTTGTAATATGTAGCTCTAAATTATGTAGGTTTTATTTGTTGTTTACATGAACGGTTATAATTATAATAAAATAAACCTCCTTTTCGTGTCACTTGTACAAAATAAAAAGGCGAGGTATAGGTATCACTTTTCTGATAGTGGTGAGAGCATTGACGGCTTCAATTTTGCGTCAAAGTTTTACAGTTAGATCAAGTTTATTACAAACTATAAGTCATACTAGGTCAGTATATTTGAAGATAATCATCACCATGAAAGGAAAACTTTCAAGGTAGGTGAAACCTTTAATTCCACGGAATTCTTGTTCAAGGTGCATACCTGCTTTTTTATGACTTACCTGTGGTTTTATTACTGTCTCACCTTGACAACGTTGGAGTAGAAATCTCAGTGTTATGGTTCTCCCTCCAGCTGTGATGATAGCATCAACATTTGTTTTAGCTTATATTGAAGTTTTCATATTTATATGTCTGTTTTAAGTCCACATTTCCTGAACATTAGGTTTATGGTTACACCTGTAATTGTTCAAACTGTTAATCCAAATTCTTAATGATGTCAGTTATTAATAAACTAGATTAATAATTTATTTAGTCTTAGGAATATTAATGTTTTATTTTTAAAAAATCTATAAAATATTTTGTTATACAAAACCAACTTTTGATAAACATTTCCAGCATATATACCACTGCATCTCGTAAGGGGAGATCTCTTTAGACATTTCCAGCACATATACCAATACATCTGGTAAGGGGGACCGGCCTTGGTGGCGTAGTGGTTAGGCCATCGGTCTACAGGCTGGTAAGTACTGGGTTCGGATCCCAGTCAAGGCATGAAATTTTAAATCCAGATACCGACTCCAAACCCTGAGTGAGTGCTTCACAAGGCTCAATGGGTAGGTGTAAACCACTTGCACCGACCAGTGATCCATAACTGGCTCAACAAAGGCCATGGTTTGTGCTATTCTGTCTGTGGGAAGCACAAATAAAAGATCCCTTGCTGCCAATCAGAAAGAGTAGCTCATGAAGTGGCGACAGCGGGTCTCCTCTCAATATCTGTGTGGTCCTTAACCATATGTCTGACGTCCATATAACTGTAAATAAAATGTGTTGAGTGTGTCGTTAAATAAAATATTTCTTTCTTTCTTTCTTTCTGGTAAGGGAAAATCTCTTTAGACTTTGTGTAGACATTTCCAGCACATATACCAATACATCTGGTAAGGGGAGATTTCTTTAGATTTTATGTAGACATTTCCACCACATATACCAATGCATCTGGTAAGTCTCTTTAGACTTTGTAGACATTTCAAGCACATATACCAATGCATCTGGTAAGGGGAAATCTCTTTAGATTTTGTGTAGACATTTCCAACACGTATACCAATAACTCTGGTAATCAAAATTCTATTTTAACTTTGTGTAGATCAGACATGGAGTTAGAGAGATCATTTCTGGTCTTATATAGTTATATTCAACTTAATATTCAACTATGCTATACAACCTTAGTGATCTCCTCCATTGCAGAATTGGCCATGTGCAGATATGTGCAGTTCTGCAGTCGAGAAGACGACACAGGTTGTATAGCATTGTTATTGTATGAATAATAATGAAATAATAATAAGTATGAATAATAATGAAATAATAATAAATATGAATAATAATGAAAATTAGAAACAAATTTTCTAATCAACTTTGATAACGAATGACTAAATGTGTTAGAATATCTCAATATGAGACCCTTTTGGCTGTCATATGTCAAACAAATGTCCATAATGTTGGTTAATGAGAAGACAAGAAATAGCAAGTTCATCAAGTCCAACCTGTTCCTGTTGACTGATCATTATGCAGGTCTTCCTGATCGTATTCAGTATGTAACACTGACATGGTACTCAGCTAGCTGTCTTCAGACATCATCGTACTAATCTTCCTAATCTTAATTTATAAAAGATAAACCTGTGCTGAGCAGCCACCTGTGTTAACAAGGCACTTTGTGATATTTCATGAATGAATGTTCAATGCTGGTCTTACAATTATGTTATTTTCAGAATGTATAAATGTTTGTTGTATACCGAAGGTTATCCTTTGAATTGTACAAATACATTCATGGTCAACAGCATTTAACTAAACTGATGGTACCACAGTATCGTGTTGTTCAATTTTGTAGATAATCTTAAGTTAACATCTATTAAAGTCAGCGGCCTCTTGCCATAATTGCCCAACTCATTTTCAGATCTTTTGAAAAACAAACAAAACAAACACAAAAAAAGAAGGGGGAAAAACCCTGATTTTTACACAAACAGAAATGAATTCTTTAAAGATTATTTGATTATCTTGTTCAAATAACTTTTTAAGATTTCATTTGTTTGTTTTTCTTTGGTTTTTCTCCACCATTTTTCTTTAAAGCTTAAACAATTAGTTAGGCAGTTATACTAAGAAGTTGAATAAATATATTAGAAAAAGAAAACTTGGAAGGTAAAAGGAAGTTATGGAAATTTCTTTTTAGTGTGGATAGTTTTTAAGAAACTGAAGATACAGAAATGATATTTTCCTTAAGAATGAACCCCTTCAATTACCCAATTAACAATGCCATGGAGATTATTGCCTAGTTTTTCATTCCCCACAAGACTTCTTTAGAGTTTCTTTCCACCGCTTGTTTTTTGCCCTGGACATTTTCTTAATTGCAGGTTTTGAGGTTGATATTTAAAACTGTTGATGATTACAAATTGTTTGTTTTACCATTGTTTCAGTTGACAGCGACGCGGATGACTGTTTAACCATCCCCTGTCAGCACGGAGGTACCTGCATTGACGGATTTAAAAACTACACCTGTAAATGTCCACATAATTTTAATGGAACAGACTGTGAAAATGATTTACGTAAGTATTCTTTAAAATATACGTGATTACAAAGATCAAATCTGTATGAGTTGCAGCCCTTTTTAAAAAAAATTGTTTTATATTTCATTTAAACTTTGTCAGTCTGTGTGTGTGCTTCTGTGTATGTGTGTGTCTGTGTGTGTGTCTATGTCATTGTGTGTGCATGCATGTGTGTTGCATAACAAATGCAGTCTAGCAAATAAGCGTATTTTTATCTTTGGGTTATTGAAAAATGCAAATACAAAGCTCGTTCAGTTATTGTATGTGTGTGTGTGTGTGTGTGCATGTGTAGCCTATGTATTTGATGTGATACTGGTACTTACTCTCAGAAGTGTGTAACTTTATATTTACATGTGAGTAGCAATTGATTTTTAATGCTGGTAGTGAATTTAAGTATATCTTAGTTCGATATAAAGTTTTTTTAATCTAACAATGATGTGGGTAAAATAAAATAAAACAACATTCGAAGTTAAGAATTGTTTTAAATGTTTTGCCATAGGTAAAATGCTGTCCTACAGATATTTTGAACTTGTCTACAGCAATTTTAAACCAGTCATTTTTGTAACAAATATAAAAACAAAAAATTATTCTTTCAACTAGTAAAGTCCTTGACCTTCGGAAATTGGTATCTCAACTGCAACAATTGCTGACAGTGCTGTTGTTAAGTTCGAGCCCTGATAACTCTTTAAAAACCAAGAGTGAACTCATGGGCTTGATGCTCTGTTGTCTGCTGGAAATGTCCTCTTGCAAGATTTATCTCCAACCTGGGGTGGGACATAGCCCAGTGGTAAAGCACTCGCCATGATGTGCGTTCGGTCTGGGATCAATCCCTGTCAGTGGACACATTGGGCTATTTCTCATTTCTGGGCACGATTTAGTTCAGTTGGATGAGTACTCGCTTTATGTGCTTGTGTCAGTGGAATCATTGAACTAATTGGGGATTTTCTTATTCCAACCAATACACCACAGCTGGACAAGGCCATAGTACTTCCCCTGCCTGTGGAATGGTGCATATAAAAGATCCCTTACTACTAATGGAAAAATGAAGTGGATTGTCTCTAAGATGACCAAATATTTGACATCCAATAGCTAATGATTAATAAATCAATGTGCTCTAGCGGTGTCGTTAAAACAAAACAAACAAACTTTTATCTTCAACCTTTCTTACCTCCCCATTGTTTAATCTCACCATTATAAAATAACAAAGCATTCAACTTTTATGTTAAAGTTTAACATTAAAGTTTCCTGTTCAGATCAGTTTCTCAGTGAAACTTGGTTTGTAGTTGCTCCTATAGATATTCATCACAGTCCACCAAAACATGTCATGGTAGGCAAGAAATTGAATTCTGCAGAATTCTTGTTTATAAAAGATCTACAGTCATAAAGTTCCATATAGGTTACTAGTCGTGAATGTTTTTGAAAACGTGACCCCTCACATTTATCCATGTATTCCTAGGTAGATATACATGTTACTGTTCATGCATGTCTGTGTATTTCAAAAATCTCTAACATGTTTTCTTTCTTACAGGTAATTTAGGCTGTGTTACAAATCCTTGTCTTAATAACGGAACCTGTTCTGATATTACTACACCTGGAGCCAGTTACAAGTGTACCTGTATTCCTGGTAAGTCAGATACATTTAATATGACCTACACATGTTTCTTATTCAAGTCTTTTATACTTTTATTCCATTCTTACCTGTATTCCTAGTAAGTCAAATAATACACAGATTTCTTATTACAGAAACAAACATTTTGTTAGGCTGATCATAGAAAAGGAACATTTTGAATTTAATTCAATCAAATTTACATGTGTGGGTTATGTTGTTATAGGCTCGTCTATGATGGGTCATATTATGGTATGGCATTGTTCATACGTCCATCCACCCGTACATCCATCTGTTAACTTTTTCTTGTCCGAAACCATATTGTGCATACAGATACATACAGGACCATCAAACCTCATATGTAGGAACAACTTGGGATGGTAGTGTGTCACATGCTATTACTTAGTCACTATGACATACTTTTCATGGTCTTTAGCACTCTTATCCTGACCATATCTTGGATACAGATGCATACAGGTCCATCAAACCTTAAATGTAAGAACAACTAGGGATGTTGGAGTGTCACGGTGACCTACTTTTCACAGTCCACTGCACATAACAATAAATCCATGTTATATCATATGTTGCATACAGGACCATCTATCCTCACATGCAGGAACAACTTGGGATGGCTGTGTGTAACACACAGTTATTAGGTCACTGTGCCCTACTTTTCACAGTCTACTGTACATAACAGTAAATTCTTGTCCTGACCAAATTCTGCATACAGGACCATCAAACCTCACATGTAGGAACAACTTGGGATGGTAGTGTGTCACATACAATATATTCTGAACATAATTAGAAAATCTTGTTTAGCCTTTGAAGAAGTCAAGACCGTTTACAATTGGAAACATTTCACATAATTAGAATTGAATCATACCTGTAACTTATTCATTAATTAATATCTATGGTTTTCCATCATACTCCTGATGGGCATATCATGTACCTGACCAGTATTCTTGTTTTTTTCTTCTTCTGAAAACAGTTTAGATTTTATGTCTGTTTGTTTTGTACATGTAGGATTCACTGGCTCTGACTGTGAGGTGGAGATCGATGAGTGTCGATCCAATCCGTGTCAGCAGGGAGCGTGTATCAACCTGATCAACGCCTACCAGTGTGACTGTGCTGGCACAGGTAACAACCGTCTTGTCACTCGTACACAGAGGATTCGTTACAAGTGTTTTTTAATCTGGAAAATATCAACCGACTCTTACGTTAACCAGCCATGGTTAATATTTTACATATTAAAAAACACAAGTAGCAAATTTTGTTTATCCTATAACACTTCTAAAGTAACATTTTAATTCAATATTTAGTAAATCAAAGTTCTAAAGTCACCTCACCAGTGATATAACGTCATTGCGATTAGCACAAACATAGTTTGATATCACACACTTGAACTAAACCTCATCATAATATTAACACTCAGGTATACATGTCTTGTTGGCTGTAAACAAATGACCCATTGACAGCAAAACGTTATTAACCGAGTTAATAATGGTTAATATCAAATGGGTTTATGACATGGATATTATGGTTAAGTTATAGGATAGTGGTAAATATCTAATGGGTTTATGACATGGATATTATGGGTAAGTTATAGGATAGTGGTAAATATCAAATGGGTTTATGACATGGATATTATGGGTAAGTTACAGGATAGTGACAAATATCAAATGGGTTTATGACATGGATTTTATGGGGAAGTTTTTGGATAAATTTGTATAATTTATACGTTGTTAGATTTACCTCTACATTTGGTGTCACTACGTCACTTTGAAAATATGTCAATACCTGGCCCACTGTCTGCCTCATTAATGTCATGTACATCTGTAGACAAACATGAACAAATCAATAGTAACAGGCATTTGGCACACACAACGTGCATTATTAACAGGCATTTGGCACACACAATGTACATTATTAACATCACAGGAATGACAATCCAAACACAGAATAAAAACATTTCAGAAGCACAAGTAGTTAACTGTTGTATTAATTTAGGTTAGGATTATGCTGGTATAACTTTGTGTTATCATTATGATCTAATTTGCGTATATCAATCAGAGTTGATCATTACAGGATTTGCTGCTATAAAGTATAGAGTTTTTATATGAGTTGTAATATTCCAGGATTTGCTGGTGTAAATTAGGTAATAATTTAGTATTAGATAGTATAAATTTGAAGGTCTATTTGAATGAATTACATTCCAGAATTAGCTGGTATAAATTTGTGTTTCTGTTTCTACATCTGGTCTGTACATTAATATTGTTATTATCATTAATTGCTGTTGTTGATATCGATGTTGTATGTTTGTTTGTTTTTATCTGTTTGCCAACACCAGTTTGTTTGGTAATATGCAATAAATTGAATTGAATTGAAATTGAATATTTTACTTAATTACAGTTTCTAATTAACTTTATTATCTTCCAGTGTCTGCTGGTATAAATTAGAGTTTCTATTTGAGTGAATTATATATTCCAGGTTAATAATTACAGTATTTGTTGTGTATAAATTGGAGTTTATTTTAATTATATTCCAGGTTAATAATTACAGTATTTGTTGTGTATAAATTGGCGTTTGTTAATTATATTCTAGGTTAATAATTACAGTATTTGTTGTGTATAAATTGAAGTTTATGTTCATTATATTCCAGGTTAATAATTACAGTATCTGTTGTGTATAAATTGGAGTTTCTATTTGAGTGAATTATATATTCCAGGTTAATAATTACAGTATCTGTTGTGTATAAATTGGAGTTTCTATTTGAGTGAATTATATATTCCTTGTTAATAATTACAGTATCTGTTGTGTATAAATTGGAGTTTATGTTAATTATCTTGCAGGTTTCACCGGTGCTGTCTGTGACACGGACATTGATGAGTGCGAGACATCGCCGTGTGGTCAGGGAACATGTTACAACTCACCGGGCTCCTTCACCTGCACTTGTCCCCCGGGATACGCCGGACTCTGTCAGGATGTAAGTCTTACAGTTTGTGCAGTACTCTCATATAGTAAACATTTTATTTTAAAAAGAGAGGTGTTTATCATTTAGATTCATTCATTCTATTCTCGTATCTCTGTCTGATCATCAGTTCATCCATCTATCCATCTCACCATCCATCCATCCATCCATTCATATATCCATCCATCCATCCATCCATCCATCCATCCATCCATCCATCCATCCATCCATCCATCCATCCATCCATCCAATCATATATCCATCTATTCATTCATCCATCCATCCATCCATCCATCCATCCATCCATCTACTCAAACATCCACCAAGACCATACACCCACCCACCTATTCATCCATCCATCCATCCATCAAATAATCCATTCATCCATCCAATACATCCATCCATCCATCCATCCATCCATCCATCTATCCATTCAACCCATCCTCCCTCC
Organism: Dracogyra subfuscus; assembly: GCA_016106625.1. Taxonomy (NCBI): domain Eukaryota; kingdom Metazoa; phylum Mollusca; class Gastropoda; order Neomphalida; family Peltospiridae; genus Dracogyra; species Dracogyra subfuscus. The sequence goes on from JAECMU010018071.1 coordinate 13,240, forward strand.
TCCCTCCATCAATCCACCCACCCACCCGTCAATGATGTTTGCTGTATTTATCTCAGATTGTGGACGAGTGTGTCTCCTCACCGTGTCAGAACCTGGGCACGTGTCATGACCAAATAGACGGCTACAACTGTACGTGTCGCAATGGATTCAAGGGAAGTAACTGCGAGACGAACATTGACGACTGTGAGAACGTGTCCTGCCCTGGCAACCACACTCGCTGTGAGGACCTGATCGCAGACTACCAGTGTGTTTGTCAATACGGCTATACCGGTAAGATAGTAACTGACCATCAGGAAATAAAGAACACTCATTTAGCTCATACCCAGAGGCTTTGTTGGGTGGGTATGTATTCCCTTCCAAGAAAAACATTAAAATATTTGATGGGTGGGTAGCCTATACATTCTCCGAAGAGAAACAGTATAATATTTTTATCTTATTAAAATAGAAACATTAATTTTTTTTAGTACTGATTGTAACTTTTTCCAAAATCCCCCTCCCCTTATCGGCCCATTGGAAATCCTAAGTACAGGGTTAATGGTATAAATATCAGCTGGCAGGTGGCATAAATTCCTGGGTTTATTTACTAGTAAATGCTGCTACTGTAAAATGAACCTGATTGGATTGGATAACATACTAACATGCCTTCATCTAATTAAGTTTCAATCACATTTCTCCCGGGCACAGCATCAGACTTAACTAGTGACTGGGTCCGAGACAAGGGGTGGGGGGAGAGGTGGATGAATCGGAAATGGACAGAATTTTGGAAGTAGTGAAAAATATATTTAAAAAATTAATTAAAAAGTCTAATTATAAAACTAGCCAAAAATGAAAATGAATTGACTGCTGCTTGGCCAAATATTTATATTATTTGGAGCATTTTTAGAAGGACAGTCTATAAATGAATGAGGGACAGAAGAGAGGGTCGGACTATTTAATAATATAGAAAAAAGGTAATTTTGACATACAATTTTGAATGAAGGTCTAAACGTTTAAAGTCCCAATCTATATGACCACATGAGTAGCCTTGTTAAGACCATTAGGGTGCACAGCTTGTAGGGACAAGATGGGTTGCATCTCGAGTGACGGTCACATGGAAGGTGTAGTGCTGTGCCGAAATATAGTTCTTGAGAAGCCGGATCCATCTGAACAAGAGAATTTCAGATTAGGGTATAGTCCAGTCATCATGGTTAGTATAGTGGTGCAGACGGGCCTGGCTCCGGAGGATACGAAATGGTACCAATATGAAACAAAGTAAATTCTAAAAAAGCGTAGTAGGGTCCAACCCCACTTTCTGTTTCTTCTTGGAGTGGGGCAGTTAATCTCCCAGTACTGCTCGGAAAACGGAAAGAGGCTAAATGTGGACAACTGTGGTGCTCTGTAGAATGGCTGTCATAGATGATGTAGAGGCAAGGAATCTTGATAAAAAGAATCCAACCTGGTGGTGCAGGCTGTCAAAACGAGAAGTGTCCCAGTTTTCAATCAGTTCCAGTAGTCACATTCATCCCAGTAGAAAACTCATTTCGCTGACAAAAATTCCCAAGGTGAGCTAGCAAAAGCATGTACAGTGTGCACAGGTGAAACAAACTTGTCTTACCATGGCGAGTAGTTACCAATCGACAGTGAGTGATATCCCCTTTCAAAATTGATACTTATGCAGTTAAATAAAACTAACCTGATAATATTTATTAGTAGTTTGAAATTCAGCATAAAGATATCCCCCTTTTAAAACTAAAAAATGTCAAACTTCCCTGAATTCAGCTGGAGTTATCTCCCCTTTCCAAATTGATGCAACAGTATGTAGGTTCTAATGGACCAAATCAATTCTTATTGCAAATAATATTAATGTTTACTAATAAAACTGATATAAGCAAAGTATCAACACACCCAGGAAGTACAGCAATAAAACATGTGGTACCTCACATCTAATCTACCTGCAAGAAAATGGGGGTGGGGGTGACACATGTGACATACCATTTAAGAGATTTAATTAATGTTTGTAATAACGATCATCATTTTTGCTGAAAATTGCAGCTCCATTTTTTAGGCTACCCTGCATTAGTTTCAACCTCTGGAATATACTGCATAACAACTGCATAACAAATAAAAGTATATATTTATTGTTGATGGATAATAGTATTTGCACAAATAATCAGTGTCACATATTACTACCAATCACACCCACAGCTGCTTTTACTCCATAAATACTTGATGGTGCACCTCGAACTTTGACATAGAACTCTCTTCTTTGGTACTTTGCAACCTGTAGTGACATCGATGAATGTCTGAGTTAAATGAATGTATTTGTTGTTTCAGGGGAAGCAACCTCATGTAGTGACATCGATGAATGTCTGAGTGACCCCTGCAGGAACAATGGAACATGTGACAATAGGGAGAATCAGTTTGTGTGTAACTGTCCGGCCGGTTTCAACGGAACGATGTGTGAAAACAACATCGATGACTGCGCGTCTAACCCCTGTGAACACCTAGCAACGTACGTACCATGTGTTTTGTATTTTTGTCATACATACCGTGTGTTTTGTATTGTTGTCATATGTACCATGTGTTTTTTTATTGTTGTATGTGTGTTTTGTATTGGCATACATATCATGTGTTTTGTATGGTCTAATGTACTGTGTGTTTTGTATTGTTGTCATACATACTGTGTGTTTTGTATTGTCATACATACTGTGTGTTTTGTATTGTCATACATACCATGTGTTTTGTATTGTTGTCATACGTACCATGTGTTTTGTATTGTCATATGTACCGTGTGTTTTGTATTGTCATACATATCGTGTGGTTTTCTTTATTGCTGGTGTGTAGGTGTACTTTAGAGTTTAAATGATGCTTGTTAATAAATATATTAATGCACAAATTATTTTAATTTTAATAATGATTCACAAAATAACTCAATCATATGTACAAAAGCATCAGCAGGCATCGCTACATAATCTTGACATTACTTAGAAATTGAAATTAAATTAACATGTATTCAGAAATTGTTTTTACTGTGCAAACGCACCATTGTTTTATGAACTCTGTCTCTTTTGCTGCCGTTTTATTGAGTGTAAGCTCAGTGAACATTCTGTGCAATATTTCTGGCATAAGTAGTAAAGGGGCGTTCTTATTACGCGATTAGTCATACCGACTTGTCACATGCAATCAAACAATACTGTTTTAACACCTAAATCAGAACAACTTTAGTCATACGTTCAGACAAATTGCATGCAAGTCAGTACAACTAAATTACATAATGAGAACATCATTTAATGGATAATATTTTGTTATTCAGGTGTATCGACCGTGTCAATGGATTTAACTGCTCCTGTCAGGTTGGCTTTACGGGGCACACATGTTCAACAAACATCAATGACTGCACTCCAGAC
>JAECMU010018076.1:0-11067 GCA_016106625.1 Dracogyra subfuscus
TTGACAAAAAGGTGGTAGACACCTTATCAAAATCTTCATTAACTGTTAAAAAAAAGAAGAAGATGATTATAGAAAGGGAATATTGTCCGGTTTCTTCCTGTAGTTAATATGTGGTTAATAGGTCAAATATTTGTCATCTGTGAACTCAAAAATTAAATCAATGTAATGGCATTTAATGTTAAACATAGTCGGATTAGAGACGGAATCTTTATCTACTCGCTGGTAAAAAAAAAACATTCTGTGTTTTCGCTTAAGTTATTTCTGATGGTAGAAAGTGATCATAACCGTCCAAATGTCTGCCTTGCTCTTAAACAGCAGAGTAGGCCTACTGTGGCTACTTGACAGGCATATTAAAGGTTATGGTATGTGCTACCCTGTCCATGGGATGGTGCATATACAAATTTAAATATAATAGTTACATTGCTAATAGTAAAAAAAGTTGTATTGTGTGTGACGTTGCCTTTAATTTAGGATTAGGTTTTGTGGGAATAGCTAATTTGTACTCTTCAGGCCTTGACCTTAAACATGTTCAGTGGTAGCCCAACAACTTGATAGCCCTCAGTAAAAATTGGTATCCCCATAATTTTAATAAATTTAAAAATGAGAGAGTTAGAGAGAGAAAAAAAAATGTTGTTTTAGGTATTTAAGAATTTTGTAGATTGCGGAGTAACTGGATGTACCAAAATAATCTACTGCGGTAACCTGTCAGATTACTAGGTTTACATATCTGGTAGACCAAGTGAGAAATTGGTAGCGAAAATACTACGGTCTACCGCTAAGGTCAAGCCCTGCTGTTTACACCCTAGACCGAGTGAAAATTATCATGTCTGACACCTAACATCCTGATACAATGTAGCTGTAGATTAAAAAGTGCCGGAGTGTCAAGGCTAGCTCTGGCACTCGCCAATTCATCAACTGTGAATTTTAAAAACAAATAACTATTTTCTTTTTAATTATGCATAATAAATTCATGTAATAGATGACTGTTTTGTTAAACAATAGTAGGATTCTGCAATTTTAAACAGAAAGGGCAAATTTTATTTTAATTTTGCATAATAAATTCTTGTAAGTAATAGATGACTTTTTTGTATAAAATGATTAGGATTCTACAATTTTTGAAGTTTAATAGATAGTTTGGCAAAATGTTCTGCTTACCCAGAGCTACATGTATGATGTAGCCCAGGGTGTTGTTAAACAGATCTGACCTACCATTTTTCCTCTTTTCTTTTTCAGGATCTGGTGAGACACAACACAGATGGAGATTATGAATCTGACTTGTCTGCTATCATACAAAATGGAGAGAGCGTAATACAAGATATCCTTACTAGAATAAACAGTAAGTGGTGTATTATTCCATAGTATAAAATATATGGAGTAGCACGTAACTTTTAACATTTTAGTCCCATACCAGTCCAACTGAAGGGAACTATAGATTTCATCTCCGTCTGTCTGTCCCACATATAATTTTCTGGACTTGTTTTTTTTCACAGTGTCATAAGGTATTGAGGTAAAATTGTGTATAGATTTTATCTTGTTACAGATCATTTTAACAGATTTTCGTTCTTATATCCAATTAAGGTTACAGATCAAGTTTGACATTCATTTATTCAAGGACCATAACTGTCACAAGCTCGAATTTGTCCATCTTTGACATAGTTAAGGCCCTTGATCTGAAGAAAAATTATGGGGCCTGGTAGGGACATTTATTGCTAAAGCAATACTTTCAGAATGCTGTTACTATTATTATTTTATATTGTTGAAAATAGTTTTAAAATCATGTGTAATAATTTATAATACTTAATACTAATTTAAACTCTTTTTTTTCTTCCCAGGTTTGCCGCCATCTTATGAATGGATAGGCCTAGAGTTGACCCTCATCTACAACCTCATCTGCTTCCAGTTGTTGCTTGGCAACCTAAGGAAATTTGATTGGTTGGCTGTACTAAAAAGAAGTACTAATTTACTCAAGCGCAGTCTTACCCGAGGTGAATACATTTACAGTGATTTGGACCAAGCAGTCTGCAGATAGATTAAGTCTGATGATTATTTAGAGTCGTATAATACCAGTAAAAAAAATTGTTTGTATTTACATATATACATCCTCAAAATATTTGTATCTTTTCCTCATTCCCATTACCCAACACCATCCCGATTTTGGAATATATGAATTGACTTCATAGGTGAATTTAATCTAAACTGATAAAAACTGTAAAGTTAAAAAATATCTTGACAGTTGAACTTTAATGTGATTTGATTGGCTGAGAATGTACGATTTGTCTTGAGAAACAGGACATGTTCTAATCATTAGGGGCAGGACGTAGCCCAGTGGTAAAGCGTTTGCTTGATGTGCGGTCAGTCTGAGATCGATCCCTGTTGGACTATTTCTCGCTCTGGCCAGTGCACCACAACTGGTATACCAAAGGCTCTGGTATGTGTTATCCTGTCTGTGGGATGGTGCATATAAAAGATCCCTTGCTGTTAATTGAAAAGAGTAGCCCATGAAGTGGCAACAATTGGTTTCCTCTCTCAGTATCTGTGTGGTCCGTAACCATATGTCTGATGCCATATGACCATAAATAAAATGTGTTGAGTGCGTTGTTAAATAAAACATGTCCTTCCTTGTTCTAATCGTTATGACTCTGACATGTCTTGTCATATAAGACTAAAGTTACGATTCAAGTGTTCTCACAGTACCATTTGATCATATGTGACAAGTCAGTGTGACAGATCGCTTAATGAGATTGCCCATTTAGCAGCTACTGTTGAGTTCTATAAAAATTATGAAGTGATTTTTGAAGCTGTGTTGTAAATCACAACACGATGCTAAACATAATGTTCCCTGCAGCTTGTGTAAACTCTGTCTAAACTGGTGCATCAGTTTAATAATCATTTGGCAATAGTGTTGCTATTACTGTGTAATTATACACCTAAACGGGCGGGATGTAGTCCAGTGGTAAAGCACCCGCTCGATGCGCAATCAATCTGGGATCAGTTGCTGCCGGTAGGCCCATTGGATTATTTCTCACTCCAGCCAGTGCACCACGACTGGTATATCAAAGGCAGTGGTATGTACTACCCTGTCTGTGGGATGGTGCATATTAAAGATCCCTTGCTGTTAATCGAAAAGAGTAGCCCATGAAGTGGCCACTGCGGGATTTCTCTCTCAATATCTTTGTGGTCCATAACCATATGTCTGACACCATATAACAGTAAATAAAATGTGTTGAGTGCATTGTTAAATACAATATTTCCTTCCTTATACACCTATTTTTAGGTGATTATTTATGATATTATTTCAGTGAAAACTGCTTTGAAAGTGGCAAGCACAGTTAGCTCCATTCCTGAATCCGATGATGGCATTGTGGAACTGATCCAGGAGCTGGTTAATATAAAACATCTCTTGAGAGGTACTGGCTCTTATTCTTATAACAGTTGTTTGTCATACATATCTAATGCTTTAATTTTTACGTCATCTAATGCTGTAGTACTGAGTTACAGTCATTGTACAGAATTAATTATTTCTGGGGTTAGATGTAGCTCAGTCAGTAAGAATAACAGTTGTTTGTCATACATATTATCTAACGCTTTGATTTTTACGTCATCTAATGCTGTAGTACTGAGTTACAGTCATTGTACAGAATTAATTATTTCTGGGGTTAGATGTAGCTCTGTCAGTAGAGAGCTCACCTAATGTGCTTGTGTCAAAGAATCAAACCCCCGCAGTGGACCCATCCACCCCTCACCCCCCCAATTATTGTCTCATGGCTGTTATATCAAAGGCCGTAGTATGTGCTGTCCTGTGTGTGGGAAGGTGCATATAATTGATTCATTGCTACTAATGGAAAAATGTGAGTTTTCTCAAAAAAGTTTTAAAATGCCAGGAATTAACAAATATTTGAAATCCAATAGCCAATAATTAATTGATCAATGTGCTTTAGTGGAGTCATTAAACAAAAGAGACTTTAACTTTCAATATAACTAGAGGGTGGAAAGTGTCTCAGTGGCAGAGCACTCATCTTAGGTTCAACCGATTGCAGAATTGATTGCCCTTAATGGACAGGTTTTTTTTGTGTATCCCAACCAGTGTATATCGAAAGGTATGGTATGTAGTGTCCTGTCTGGAAAAGGTACATATAAAAGACCTTGCTTCATCGGTAGTATTAGTCTGTATTGTGGCAGTGGATTTCCACTTTATCTGGACCAAGTATTAAGAACAATGTGTCAAAACACCATATAATCCTAGTTTAAAATGTGCTACAGTGTCGTTAAGTATTCATTCTCTTTCATTTAAATAATGATTATTTGTAATAAATGAAAGTTACTTTAACAAAGATTTTGAAAGATGTAAGCTGTTCCTCCTATCCATATTCTAGAGATTCTTAAATAGCTTCTTTATTCTCCTTTTTTCAGTTCACAGTGTTGTTGATTCCTTCAGTTTGGTATCCTGTATCCATACCTTGGTACTAATGCATTATGGGAATTTACCATATGCACTGTCATGTTTGGAAGCACTTGAACCATTGGTCATATATGATACAGACTTGGTAAGTTTTACCTCAATTTGTATATTGTAAATCAGAAAATGTTACAGACCATTAAATGTTAGCAAATTTAGCGAGACTACAAGATATTAATATTTTATCATGTTATATTTAGAAAGACAAACAACAGCAGACTTGTTCCAAACAAACATTTATGCAATTGTTTTGTGATTATGTGAACACACAACAGTGGTTACATATAAAATGTTTGGTTTGGGGGAATTCTAGTTTACTGAGTATCCAGTTTTTAGGGGTTTCACTGTACATTACTTTTCATTCTGACAGTTGAATACATCAAAATGTATATAAAAGATCCTTTGCTGTTACGGGAAAATTTTGCAGTTTTCCCCAAGAAAATTTTGAATTTATTATTAATGTTAATAATCTGTTGTAATAGTTGAGTTCTCCATAGTGATAGTTATTGCTCTGTATCATTAATATGTGGTATGTGCTGTCCTGTCTGTGGGATGGTGCATGTAGGAGATCCCTTGCTGCTAATCTGAAAGAGTAGCCCATGAAGTGGCAACGGCGGGTTTCCTCTCTCAATATTGGTGTGGTCCTTAACCATATGTCTGACGCTATATAACCGTTAATAAAATGTGTTGAGTGTGTCATTAAATAAAACATTTCTTTCTTTCATTAATATGCTGATATTTATATTATTCTCCTTTTCAGTTAAAACTGCATCCACAAATGGGAATGCTTGCCTTTTCACCTAATTGCATTGAAGAAGGGACAACAACAGTGAACTCCCTTAAACTTACAGATGTGTTAAACTTCTGTATGGGTGTGTGTTGCTACAAATTGAAGCAAGGTCCAAAATGCCGGAGTGTATTGACAAAGATCAACTACAGACCATGGAAACTTCATGCATCTTACCTTATTGGTATAATGCTTAATATGGAATCATTTCAGATTCTATTCTTGAACCAATTTGGCTCTTACTAAATATAATTTTGCCAGTTTTTATAAATATTTCTAAGCTAATGATAGAAAATAAATTTCACCTTCTGACTTAAGGATAAATTGTTTACAAAAATCACATTGAAGGAAGTGCAGGTTTTTAATTTTTTCTTACATTTTTCCTTAAAATAAATAAAATAATGTTCATATTTGAAAGAGTAAGTATTATTTCTGTTTGTTTTAAATTTTTATGATATTTTACAGTAGTTAATAATTCAGTTATTTACATATTTAATTTTTCAGGCAGTTCTCTGTTTAGTGAAGAGTTGTATAGAGACGCAATGAATTTTGTGAACGTCGCTTTGAATGAGGACACAGACTCCGACACTGAAGCTGAACTCAGAGCCAGGCTCTTCAGTCTGCAAGGGATCTGCTTCTATAAACTGGTAAATTGTGTAATCTCATTTTTGGATGACTCTTCATAAAGGTCCCACTTGTAAACTTACACATAATCATGCACGGGTTGTTAATGAAATGAGGTAGAATGAAACACATTTATTTCTTACATGTCTACTGTGTATTATGTTAAACATCTAAATATGTAGGAGGGGACTAAGGTTTCATGTCTGTCTGCCTCACATATAGTTTTTTTTAGACATGTTTTCCTGCAATGCTTTAAGATATTGTTTTTGACAGAGTTGTGGCTCTTGAACTTAGGATATAAAACAAAATTGTCCTGAGAGGGGATGTCTGCTGCTTGTTTGTTTTGTTTAACGACACCAATAGAGCACATTGATTAATTAATCATCAGCATTTGGATGTTAAACATTTGGTAATTCGGACCTCTAGTCATCAGAGAGGAAACGCGCTAAATCTTTTTCTAATGCAGCAAGGGATCTTTTATATGAACTTTCTCTCATTATTCTTTTTGAATATTTTTTGTATATATTAACATTGGACTGTCACCAGCTGATTTTAGGTTTATAACTGAACCTTGTTGCTGTGTTAGGGATGGTTCCATACTTACTATTTTCACAACGATTTAAAGAGTAGGCTTTTGGTGACCATTCTTATTGAGGGGAAAATCCATTAGTACATAACTGTTTAGTATAGCCTGTTGTTACAGACTGTATAAACTTATAGCAAAATTATAAAATATATAAATGATGTCATAAAATAAGAAAAAGAAGACATAAAATGGCTAATAAGTGTGTCTCATATTCTTCAAAACTGACAATCAAAGTACATTTTTGTGTTCTACTGTGATCCTGTTTTGGTGTGGTAATTTGTATACTCTTATTGTTGATTTTTTAGAATTTTCACCACAGTGCCATTGCTGCATTTAAAGAAGCTCTTCAACTTGACTTCATGGCCCACGATGCCCTGTACCACATAGCTCTGCAGTACAGACATCTCGGCCTGTTAGATGAGGAGCTGGAAGCATTGAACCTGTTGGTCACTGTAAGCAATAGTTTCTACAACTTATATCAGTGATAGTTTCTAATGCTGTCATCATGCTTCTAATGCTATTCTAGAATATTTCTAATACTATTGTTAATAGCTTCCATTGTTATTGATAGTTTCTAACACTATCATTGGTTGTTTCTAATGCTTCTAATGTTATTGAAGAATATTTCTAATACTATTTTTAATAGCTTCTAATGTTGATAGTTTCTAAGACTGCTATTGATACTTTAACAAATTTATTACAACAAACAAGTTTTGCCAACAAAATTAAAGGTTAAAATAAGAAATTTGTAGAGTAATGTCTCGATGATGGCATTGAAACTATTGATGCATTTAGAAGAAACTATTGATAATATTAGAAACAACTGATAATAATATTGGAATCTATTGATGATAGCATTCGAAAATGGCAATGATAGTATTAGGAATCACTGATAGCATTTAAAGCAGTTGATGATAACATTAGATATTGACCTTTCACCCCTATGTTACTTCAGTGTTCTGTTCCTTTCTACTCAAATAATGTGACCCATAATGGTTCAAAGATTTAAATTTTATCAGCTGTTAATTTGCCTAGTAAATGGGATTTTGTTTTCTTGATCTTGTTGATGGTGTTTTTGTTGTTAATTGTTTGCTTGTTTTAGTGGTTTAATTGGTACTAATAGTTATGTTTTACAGTAATATTCTTTGTGGTAACTATAACAATAATACATCTTCAAAATAAGTAGTCACTTGGTTGATATCAGGTTGTTAAGAGGCTTGATAAGACTGTACCTAATTGATATTTTTATTTCTTGTTTGTTTTATTTTCAGATTCTACAAGACAGACCTTCCAGCCAGGTTGATTCTACAAAGATTTGCTTTAGTTCGTTGTTCACTAGTCTGTTTACTGGTTCGTCTTTATCAACGTCCCAGGTCCTGTATGCACTAGCCAGCCGATGCAAGCAGTTAAACAGGTCAGTTTCACAATGCTGTCTACATACTTTTAGTTTGCCAGATGTTAAATTTAAAAGTTAATGTTTGTTACGCAGTGTCTGCACTTTTTTTTTTTTTTTTTAGTTGCCATCCGGGCAAGTGGTGACAGCACTTTCACTTGCCAGGATCTATTTTCACTTACCCAAATAATATGTTCTTAAAAAACAACAATATTGCAACACATTATGAGAGAAAACATGAAAAAAAAAAAAAAAATTGCTTGCCAGGTGGGTAACTTTACTGTGGGTTTTCAGTTGCCCGTCGTTGTTTTCAGTCACATGGGGCGATCGGGCAACCTTTAAGTTTGAACCCTGGTTATGGTTTAACAACTCCACTAGAACATATTGATTTTATGAACACTTGGATTATCAGAAAAAGGTTTATTTAAGATGTAATTTAATTATTAAAGCATATGTTGTGTCAGCAACATCTTACCAATGGCAACAGACTTAGGACAGTCTCTTTAAAGTCTTGTTATAGATATTAACTTTCTGAATACAGCATTAAATTTTGACAAAAACTATGTTGAGATGTTACAAATTTATAATGTAACGTTTTCTCACATATTTACTATTAAAAAGTTTATAAATACACAAAATAACATTCATATGTGAAAAGGTAAATATTATTTTTGAATGATTTTTTAATTTTGATTATACTTTAGAACAGTTAATGTTACAAATTATGCAAACAATTTATATGTTGGGCAGTGTGTTACGTACTATTACTTGTAGCCAGATGTCTAGTATTTATGGCTATTCTTTCTGAGGACAATTAGCACAATTTGTTTTACAAATGAACTTTCGATTAATTTCCTATTAGTTTGTGATTTTTGCTTTGGTAAAATGATCAGATTTATCATCAGATTAGCTTTCAATATCAGCTAAAAATGATATTCCACCATTGTTGTCCGGCAAAAATACTCTTTAAAAAAAACACTTTTTCAATTCAATTATATGTCGCGTACTAGTAATAGCTCACTGTGACCTACTTTTCGGTCTTTGGCACATATCAGTAAATCGTGGTTCGGACTATATCTTGTATACAGATGCATCAAACCTCACATGTAGGAATAACTTGGGATGGCGGTATGCCGCGTACTATTACTAGTTCACTGTGGCCTACTTTTCATGGTCTACTGCACAAAACAGCAAATCCTTCTCCAGATCATATCTTACATACAGATGCATACAGGACCATCAAACCACATGTAGGAACAACTTGGGATGGTGGTTGGTCCAAAACAAACTGTTCATCCATCCCATTGCAAAACTTTCACATAATTAAGACTTGAATCATACCCAATTCATCCCATGTCACCTTTCTGACATAATTACTTTTAGAGATATGGGTTAACAAAGTTTGGCCTAAATAGCATGGCCTTTTAACTTTGACCTTGAACTTCAAAAATATATGTTTCAAAATTGCTCAAACTCCACACGTTTGTACTCCATGATATAACTAACAATTCTAGCAAATTTGGTGATGGGCACTCTTATAGTTTATGAGTAATCATCCATTGAATGAGATAGTGTCATTGATAATCTGCTTACAATGTTAATTTCTGCTTCATGAGAGCCGTTGTTGCCAATTTTGTTTCCTTGGCTGAAATTGTGTATGTGTGTCCTTTTGCTATGGTTGGATGAACAGTTGTTAGAACATCTTGACAGTCCATAGTGAGGATATCGGGATACTGTATAATACTTTATTTTCGTGTTGAATTGTTTTTCGTGTGTGAATGAAATTTGTGAAAATATATTCCACATGAAAATAAAGGCCGACAAAAAATTGGGTGAAAAAATGTAGTCTCGTTCAACTATACCACATTAGTTTCCGATGTACGAGGCTAGAAGTAACAAAGTGCTGTCACAGAACAAACCACAAAACACAAAAGCTGTTTAAAACTTTAAATCAAGAACACGATGATAAGTACATACTTGATAATAAAACAATACTAATGTCACTAAAAAACTTGTCTAGCAATCAGTTCATTGGTAGTGTCTACACGTGTTTAACGACGGAAGTAAACATGCATTATCACAGTATAATAAAAATGTGGAAGTGAAAAAATCCGGACTGGGCTATGTTCAGATGTTTCACAATTTTATTTTTATTTTTTGCAAAGGCCTGCAAGTCTGCCACCTGTTCGTATTAAATCTGTTTTTCATTTCATAGCATCAAATATTGTTTCAATCAGACTTAAGTTACTGAGTACTAGTAGCTTGTGGCTTCAAATTTCATTTCGTTTGTTTTCGGTTTTTGTTTTTATAACAGTTACAAGGATTAAGAAAAACTGAACGCGATAAGCACCATCTGTAATCTTATTAACTTGTAAACAATAAAGTCTTGATTGATTAAATCAGGAAAACTATTGTTTTATGGTTTCACAGTTTAATTACAGCAGATCTCTACTGTGTATAGCACTCGTGTGTACATGTAGAATTAGTTCTACAGATTAGCGTAACAACCGGCAAAACGAAGTTTCTTTTTTAAAACAAAAAATGATTGACATCTATACTTTGGGTTTTTTATTGATGGGGGTTGGGGGATTCGCGAATATAAATGTTCGCGAATTGTCCCATTTTCATTAAATTGCGAAAATTTGATCCCGCAAAAATAAAGTATTCTACAGTAGTCTGGAAATACATATGATGTAGCTGGTCCATGAAGATGAAGACGAGTCAGCTGTACATCTATTTTTGACATGCCAGCCACCACTGACTGTCATATATCACAGTGACATATCCTTTTATGGCACAAACATCCACGGTGTCTGAATGGATAGATGTATGTTTCTCTCTTTGGTCTGGACAGGCTGAGAAACCAAATTTATCTTTTGACAATGGACAGATGCTGTGTATCTTCCTTGTACCAGGAATGGTGCGTGCAGTTTTGAGAAATTCTGCTTCCTTTTGATACAGCTCCATTGTTACAAACTGAAAATGAATATTTTTGATCTCAGACTGTACAAATTGAAAGAGCTGGAGAGGTGTCATTATTTGCTGGTTATATGATCATTGAAATTGTTTTATATTATCACCAACTACATGGGCCTTTTCATTGTGATGTTGCAAAGAAGTGCCATTCTGCTGGAATACCAAAATCATCCTCATAACACAAATTTATAACATTTTTGAATTTGTTTTATTGTGCAGCACAACCATCTGAAAAGTACAAAAGC